>JACXVL010000443.1:0-51639 GCA_014898675.1 Athelia sp. TMB | reverse complement strand
CGAGGCTGATTTAGAACAAAAATATCAGTAAGCTTCCCAACTGTCGTACGTCCTGTATCATCCAGAGCAACTTCAACCAGTGATCCTTGTGCGCTTTGTGAGTGACAAGAGGCTTGAAATTCTGATCCCTGTATAATAGCATAGTCCAAAAATGTTGCTGTCATCACAAGCGCCAGTGAGTTTGAGGTTGGGGCGGCCAAGTATGATCGGATGTTAAGCATTGGCAGTGTAGTGTTCACATGGCGAAGCAGAGCATTGTACATTTGAGTAGACAATTTGTTAAAGGCTATAGGACAGAGGCGAACAGTATAGGCAACTAGAAGCGAAATCAGGAAGCTGGAGTTCTTCCTGTCACTTCTAGGTCTTATATACTGTGCTACATCCTATCTAAGCGGAAGGATAGCTACTGACACGTCATATAACCGATAGGAAAGGAGTATAGCAAAGCTCCGAGACTGTAGGATAAATAGATCAAAACTCCGGACTGAAAGGAAGTAAATAGATAAATGTGATGGAACTGTCAAACCATTGATGGGGCATGGTAGAGTGTTCTACAACGTTCTAGGGCGTTGTAGAACACTGTAGAGACACTGGGTCACTGTCCAGTAACACAATTGTTGGCCCTCGCATCAAGAGCTGAGTGCATAAACAACATCAGCTAACCAGCAACATAATTATGAGTATATCTAAAGAAGGTTAATGCTTAAGAGATAACATACTGTTTTCGTGAGCCTCTTCGAGCTCACGCACAAGAGACTGGACCGTTCCACGGTCGTCGTTGCTGGCTGTGTACATTGTGTGGACCATGGCTTGGAGAGATGCTGGTGAGCTCTTGTGTCCAGCAGTAGCAAGGTCACAATGGGCTCTGGTGCTGTCTCTTGGTCGTCTAAACAGCAGGTTCTAGTCTGTGACTCCACAACTGAAGCAGAGTACATAGCTGCTGTTGATGGAGGCAAGGAGATCTGCTGGATGCGACAGCTTCTAGAGGAATTTGGCTATTCATTCACATCCCCCTCGACTTTACTTGTTGACAACCAGTCAGCAATCAATGTTATGAAGAACCCAGAGCACCATGGACGCATGAAGCACTTGGATCGCAAGTGGTACTGGCTTAGGCGTCAGGTTGAGCTTGGAATCATCACACCAAGACACATTCCTGGCACAGAGAACCCTGCTGACCTGTTGACCAAGGAGTTGGCCAAGGTCAAGGTTCTTGCCTGCAGGGAAGGCATGGGTGTTCTGCCTCGCTCTACTGGTGCTTAGACGATTTGTGGAGCCTGGAGACCCACTGGGTCAGGGGGGGCTGTTGGAGATCATTGACCCAGTGTCCCTACAGCACTCTACAATGTTCTAGCAACTTCTAGAACATTCCATCATGACTTGTGACAGTTCTGTGATGCCTGCATGTTCAGTTATTTATCTCCTTGTTGACCGGAGTTTTGGCTATTTATCTCCTACAAGTTCGGACTTTACACTAGCTCCTTGTACATCGGATATAGAGTAGTATATATGTCCTAGAAGCGACAGGAAGGTCTCTAGCTTCCTGATTTCGCTTCTAGGTGTGTTAGATAGATATTTATTGCAATGTCTAGCTTCCTGATTTCGCTTCTAGTCTGCCTAAGCTGTCTGCCTTAGTCCTATAGCCTTTAACATGTCTTGAGTAAGCACTGATTCACACTCTCTAATGTTTTTTGGGGGCTTTGAGTTTTTGACACATTTGCTCTCATCCGGAATTCCAATGTTTTCAAACTTCTCATATTTTGAGCGCTCTTACAAGATATCTAATATGCTTTGTGCTCTTTTGGCGCACTTACAAAGTATTTGATGGTTCCTGTTTCTTTTAAGCGTTCTTTGTATGTCCGTGGCTTTGTTTGTTCTGACATACCCTTTCTTTTACACAACTTTTATACTGTGTCATTAGTCGATGATCATTGACTTTTGTAGTGGAGAGCCGCAAAAAGGCCCAGCCACAATAATGGCCTGATGGGCGCTAATCCAAGCCGTCCATGACGGCTGGAAAGAGAGTACACAACACATTCGTGTGGCCAGTGGCCCAGCTGGTGTCTCAATGGGCGACCATTGGGTAGTATCAGGTGACTAGTCCAGCCATCCTGGACGGTTAGAATAAGCGTCCATCAGTGGTGCACAATAGATCAACCAGCCAAGAGAGCTATTTCTATCCGGACACAACATAATGAACATGATTCAAGTCCTTGCACTTGCTTGCATCACTGATTGGCACTTATTCCAACCACCAGGACAGCTGGAATAGAAAACTCAATTACAATTCATTGCATTGCCTGGATGACCCACGCATCAGCAACACATGCAAGTGGTGACATCATGCGACCAGTCCAGCCGTCCTGGACGGTTGAAATAAGCGCCAGAGAACTATTTCTGTTTGATTATAATGTCATGAACGTGATCAAAGTCATTACACTAGCTCGTACCACTGATTGGCCCTTATTTTAATCGACCAGGACAGCTCAAATAGGCACCCTTAAGTGATTTAGAATCACCAAGAGGATTGTGGAATGGCCATGTAACTATTGATTATTTCAATAGTTCCAAGCTATAATACACATTATAATGTGGTATTCAAAGCAAGCTCTGTGTATTAGAGAGAATTCTCACATATCTTACTTGTCTTTAAGTCCAGGTGGCCAACAAATTCAAGTGACGGATCGGAAACCGGATGCAAGAATGAAGTCTGGTACAAGGATGGCATATGTAAACAACTTTATAAAGCAAGAAGTCGCTGTTAAGTGCTTCAAAGAAAATTTACAGCTATGCCAATAGAGAATAAAAGATGAGAGCTATTCATAATTAACAGGGAAGAGCAAGTGACGGATCGGGGACCGGATATGATATTGAAGCCGAGATATTTCAACTGGACCCAGTTCCAATAATTCATACAGTAGACTGTGTTTTAAATTGAGATATAATACCATGAGACTTGAAAGAAAATTTACAAGTACTGAAAACAATTGCAGGTGGCCAGGGTTGCGTCAAATTGAATAATTTTAGTAATACCGGGATTTTTATTGAACTTTCCCACAATATCGCGTTCCGCGCACACAGATTTGGCGGAAACCCATGGTATGAAACGATTCCATAAATGGACTCGTAATCCCGCCACTCAGCAAGAACTTCACCAATGATTTGATGATTGCATCCAGCATGGGTCGCCTTATTTTCAGTTGGTGCAGAGAAGAGAAAAAAGGCAATTGGAAGGCCTTTGCCATCGTCATCAACAGCCATCACAATGAAAAGGACGAGCCGCAAAGAGTGTACTCCAAATGTGCCATCCAGAATGAGCTGCTTGCCATGCGCATAACACTATGCTGCCTCGTCCATGTCTTCCGTAGATAGACAGATTTTTAGTCTCTCATCATTGTGTGTACGGGTAGCATAATAGAAGACAGACTTATGAATTTCTGGACGAAAGGAGGGTGAAGACGGGTCCAGCCATGAATGGAGGTTGTTGGCAGGAGGGAGAGACATATTAACGCCCTACAGTCAATACAACTGTCGAGTATCCAACGGAAGAAAACAATATCAAATATTGTGTGGCATGTTGGGATCCATGCCACGATACACCCTACGCTGCAACATCTCGAGATTTGTCGACTTCACTGTAGGGATGCTAGCAGCTATGGTATCAGCATATGATTATAGTGAAAATTGTAAAAACTCACCTCACACCATGCTCGCAAGCATGCATCATTATGTTGCAGAAAGCCAATCACACGAGTGACTGCCCCGTCACTATCACATTCATGTTAAAGGCTATAGGACAGAGGCGAACAGTATAGGCAATCTAGAAGCGAAATCAGGAAGCTGGATTGAGCACAATAATGTACAAACTCACCTAGAAGCGAAATCAGGAAGCTGGAGTTCTTCCTGTCACTTCTAGGTCTTATATACTGTGCTACATCCTATCTAAGCGGAAGGAGAGTTACTGACACGTCATGTATGCGATAGGAAAGGAGTATAACAAAGCTCCGAGACTGTAGGAATAATAGATCAAAAGTCCGGACTGAAAGGAAGTAAATAAATAAATATGATGGATCTGTCAAACCATTGATGGGGCATTGTAGGGTGTTCTACAATGTTATAGGACATTGTAGAACGCTCTAGAGACACTGGGTCAATGTACCTCAACACTAGAAGTGACAGGAAGAACTCCAGCTTCCTGATTTCGCTTCTAGATTGCCTATACTGTCTGTCTTCGTCCTATAGCCTTTGTTCAGTTATTTATCTCCTTGTTGACCGGAGTTTTGTTGATTTCATTCCTACAAGTTCGGACTTTAGATATCCTGCTTGTAGATCGAATATAGAGTAGTGTATATGTCCTATAAGCGACAGGAAGGTCTCTAGCTTCCTGATTTCGCTTCTAGATTCCCTACACTGTCTGCCACTGTCCTATCGCCTTTAACAGGTTATGAGCCCCGCGCTCTAGGCACTCTACAAGTTTGAAGCCCAGTCTGTGCATTATTGCACGCCTTGCCATCGCATTTTGCAGTACCTGCTGCTGTTTTTGACGCTTTAACACGTCTATCTTTGTCCTTGCATCCCTTGCAACGCTTTGGACGACTCTGCATCGTTCTGTCTATCATTTTACACCCTTTACATCGACTTCACCCTATCCTACATCATTCTAGCAACCATGTCATCGCTTTCTGGCCTACCTACCCACCCACAACTCACAGAGTCGAACTATCCAGAGTGGGCTGCCAACACCAAGGCCCTGCTTCAGTCACACAAGCTCTGGAGACTGGTCTCTGGGGTTCAAACCAAACCCACAGCCGCTTCTGGGACCACTAAATTGTCTCCAGACCCTGTTGAGGAGTGGGAGGACCGCTCTGAGCGTGCCTGTGGTATCCTAGCGCTGTCTATTAGCCCTGGACAGAAGCCCCACATCACTAGCTGCTCAGATGATCCTGTAAAGATCTGGATAGCCCTCAAGGACGTCCATGAGGCCAAGCAGCCAGGCAATCGCTTCAATGCCTACAGTGACTTGTTTTCCATTAGGAAGGAGCCTGATGAGTCGCTTTCATCGCTTATTATGCGTTCCGAGCACTGCATGCAGCTTATCAAAAATCTGCGTACATCTACCTTCACTCTGGAGAGCCTGGACGACGAATTGCAGTGCATGGCTCTGATTAGAGCCCTTCCAGACGAGTTTGACCACTTTGCATCCACTCTCATCATTACCAACAAGTTGGACAAGTCCTCTCTCATCTCTGCCTTCCATACTGAGGAGGTACAATGTTCTAGGAAGGCCATAGAGACTGCCAACGTCGCTAAGGCCTCCAAGACGTCCTCTTGCAGTGGCAGGAAGACTTGGTACTGCACCTTTCACAAGAACGATGTTGCCCACTCGTCTGACAGGTGCTTCTTAAATCCTGATTACACTGGCCCTAGGCCACCCTGGTTCAAATCGCCTTCAGCAAGCGTTCAGCAGGCCCACCAGGCTTCAACACATGCACCAGCAGCTCCCCAGTCGCCCACAGACCACGCTTATGTGGTCAGTACTTCCCTTCCCTCATCTAGACACCTCAAAACTCATTGCTGGAACACTGATACAGGGGCCACTTCTCATATGACAATGCACCGTCCTTGGCTCTCTAATTTTCGACCATATTGGTTCCAGTAGAGGTGGCAGAAGATAAGGAAGGAAGGGAGTGTGTGGTGTACTCTACTGGCATTGGCACTTGTTTATTTAATCCTGTTATTTATGGCAAAGCATTGCATCAGTTCGCTTTCACAGACGTCCTACGCGTCCCAGACCTTGGCAATAACCTCTTTTCCATCCTGACTCTCACCTAGGACAAGGAATTCGATGTACACATTGCTAAGAACACTATGGAGTTTAATAGAGCTGGTCAAACACTTCTGACCGCTTTTGTGGCCCCCAGCAAGGCTGCCTATCTGTCTGGAACCGTTCACATTGCCTCTGAACACGTTCATATCACCTCTACACTGCCTATGGATTATTCCCTATGCCACAGACGACTTGGGCATGTCAATTTCGCTGATTTGAGGCAGATGCACACTCAGAATCGCACTGAGGGCCTTGTTGTGAGCTCCAGTGCTCCTGCAGATCCGATTTGTGAGCCTTGTTTAGCAGGTAAGATGCATGCCAATCCATTCCCATCGTCCACAATCAAGTCCAAGCGTCCTCTTGCACTTGTACACTCTGATTTGAAGGGCCCACTCCCACCCACCCATTCAGGCCATCGCTACTGGATCACATTCATTGATGACCAGACTCGATTCAAGGCTGCCATCCCTCTTAAACGTAAATCTGGCGCTTTTGCTACGTTCAAGTGTTATAAAGCTGTTAAAGGCTATAGGACAGAGGCGAACAGTATAGGCAACTAGAAGCGAAATCAGGAAGCTGCATTGAGCACAATACTGTACAAACTCACCTAGAAGCGAAATCAGGAAGCTGGAGTTCTTCCTGTCACTTCTAGGTCTTCTATACTGTGCTACATCCTATCTAAGCGGAAGGATAGCTACTGACACGTCGTATAACCGATAGGAAAGGACTATAGCAAAGCTCCGAGACTGTAGGATGAATAGATCAAAAGTCCGGACTGAAAGGAAGTAAAGAGATAAATATGATGGAACTGTCAAACTGTTGATGGAGTGTTGTCGAGTGTTCTACAACGTTGTAGGACGTTATAGAACGCTGTAGAGACGCTGGGTCACTGTACCTCAACATCTCCAGGCTCCACAAATCATCTAAGCACCAGTAGAGCAAGGCAGAACACCCATGCCTTCTCTGCAAGCAAGAACCTTGACCTTGGCCAACTCCTTGGTCAACAAGTCAGCAGGGTTCTCTGTGCCAAGGATGTGCCTTGGTGTGATGATTCCAAGCTCAACCTGATGCCTAAGCCAGTACCACTTGCGAACAAAGTGCTTCATGCGTCCATGGTGCTCTGGGTTCTTCATAATATTGATTGCTGACTGGTTGTCAACATGTAAAGTCGACGGGGATGTGAATGAATAGCCAAATTCCTCCAAGAGCTATCGCATCCAGCTGATCTCTTTGCCTCCATCAACAGCAGCCATGTACTCTGCTTCAGTTGTGGAGTCACAGACTAGAACCTGTTGTTTAGACGACCAAGAGCCAGCACCAGAGCCCATTGTGACCATGTATCCACCGGTTCTATGGCCATTGAAGTGCACAGAAGACCAGTTAGCTGTTGGAGATCAGTGACCCAGTGTCCCTACAGCACTCTACAACGTTCTAGCAAGGTCTAGAACATTCCATTAAGACTTGTGACAGTTCTGTGATGCCTACATGTTCAGTGATTCATCTCCTTGTTGACCGGAGTTTTGGCTATTTATCTCCTTCAAGTTTGGACTTTACATTAGCTCCTTGTACATCAGATATAGAGTAGTATATATGTCCTAGAAGCGACAGGAAGGTCTCTAGCTTCCTGATTTCGCTTCTAGGTGTGTTAGATAGATATTTATTGCAATGTATAGCTTCCTGATTTCGCTTCTAGTCTGCCTAAGTTGTCTGCCTTAGTCTATATAGCCTTTAACATTAGCATGAGTGAAAGTGGTGAAAAGCTCAGAGTTGGATTTGTGAGTGGGGGAATAAGTCAAGACATTGTCCTTGGTGCCCTGCAAGTATCGCATAAGGTGCTTGACTGCTTGCCAGTGCTTGGGACCAGGATTGGAATTAAATCTCCCAAGGATGCCCACAGCATAAGATACTGCAAAGAGCCCACTGCAGACTTGTAGGGCACATTCTGCATGGCCTGGACGTCTTCAGGAGTGCTGGGAGCCATAGACTTGTTTAGGGGTGCACTGGGATCGATTGGAGTAGACACAGGGTTGCAATCAGCCATATTATAACGCTGAATTGTACTCAATCCAGCTTCCTGATTTTGCTTCTAGTTGCCTACACTGTTCGCATCTGTCCTATAGCCCTTAACAGGTTATGAGCCCCGCGCTCAAGGCATCTACAAGTTTACTAGCTCACTGTGTGCATCGCTGCACTCTACCCATCGCACTTTGCAAACACTGCATTGTTCTATCCATCATTTAACAGTCTAAATCGACTTCACCCTATCCAATCTTGCTCTACCTCTTGTGGCAACGTCTTGCAACCATATTCATCGCTTTGCACATATATTTGCATTGCCTACAGCGCTTCTACAAGCCCTACAACGTCTTGGACATCACTGAGCACCCATGACATTTATTTCTATCAACAAATCCACCCTATCCATCGCACTTTTGCTCTGTCCCTTGCATCTGCTTCAGTCACAGAAGCTGTGGAGGCTGGTCTCTGGCACACTCAAAAAGCCAGATGAGACCAAATTCAAGTCCCCACCAACTGAGGCTCAGCTATCATCGCTTGACGACTGGGAGGACCACTCTGAGCGTGCCTGTGGCATTTTAGCGATGTCCATTAGCCCTGGACAGAAGCCCAACATCACAGAGTGTCAGGATGACCCTGTGGCCATCTGGGCCAAGCTCAAGTCTGTCCATGAAGCCCAGAAGCCTAGCAATCGCTTCAATGCCTATGAGGACTTGCTGTCTATCAGGAAGGACTCTGATGAGTCGCTTTCTTCCCTTATCAATCGCACTGAGAGCTGCATGCAGCTAATCAAAAATCTTCGAACCAAATCCTTCACTCTGGACCAGTTGGATGAGGAATTGCAGTGCATGGCCCTTATCAGAGCATTGCCAGACGAGTTTGATAGCTTTGCTTCGACTCTGATGATCACAGACAAGCTGGACAAGGCCTCTCTCATCTCTGCATTCCATTCTGAGGAGATACAACGTTCTAGGTGTGCCATTGCTTCTGCCAATGTTGCAAAGGCCTCCAAAGCGTCCAGTAAATTCTTTTGCACATTCCACAATCAACAAACCAATCACCCATCGGAAAAATGCTACTTTAATCCTGCTTTCACTGGTCCCAGGCCTGCCTGGTGGAACCAGAACACTTCTAGCACCTCCAATACACAACAGGCTCATGCTGCCTCGTCTACTACTTGTTCTACATCACATTCTCCATCACCTGCTTCGCCTACAACCCCTGCAGCCCACACTTTTGTGGTCAGTCCACTCCCATTGCCATCTGCTCAAGAACTCAAGACTAAATTCTGGAATGCTGATACAGGAGCCACTGCTCATATGACTCCACATCGTCATTGGCTCTCTAATTATCGTCCATTCCGCATTTCAGTGGAGTTGGCAGACAAAGAGGGCACTGGCAAGTGTTTGGTATACTCTGCAGGCATTGGCACATGCACATTCACTCCCACCATCAATGGGATTTCGTCTCAACCCCTTATTTTCACTCAAGTCCTTCATGTTCCTGCACTAGACAATAATTTATTCTCCATCCTGACTCTGACACAAGACAAGGGCTTCGCTTCCAGCATATCCAAGGATGTCATACAGTTCTCTAGAGCTGGTCAGACGCTTCTGACCGCTTTTGTGACACCTGGCAAGGCTGCCTATCTTTGTGGCTCTGTTGTTCCTGTGCCACTGGTTCAACTATCGCATTTTACACCTATTCAACGAGCTTACTTCACATTTCCTCGTCCATTCAACTTGCCAACGTCTCAATCATCTATTCCATCGTCTTATTACCATTCTATCAACTCTACACAACGTCCTTGGGCTCCCAAAGATCACAGCTATTCATTCTGACCCAAATCCGACTCTAGGAGACTTTCTGGATCCTGGAGAAACACTGGGTCAGGGGAGGCTGTTGAGGTACAGTGACCCAGTGTCTCTACAGTGTTCTACAATGTCCTACAACGTTGTAGAACACCCTACAACACCCCATCAATGGTTTGACAGTTCTATGATATTTATCTATTTACTTCCTTTCAGTCCGGAGTTTTGATCCTTATGTCCTACAGTCTCGGAGCTTTGTTATACTCCATTCCTATCGGTTATATGACGTGTCAGTAGCTATCCTTCCGCTTAGATAGGATGTAGCACAGTATATAAGACCTAGAAGTGACAGGAAGAACTCCAGCTTCCTGATTTCGCTTCTAGGTGAGTTTGTACATTATTGTGCTCAATCTAGCTTCCTGATTTTGCTTCTAGTTGCCTATACTGTTCGCCTCTATCCTATAGCCTTTAACACAACGAGCTCATGTTGCATTTGCTCGTCCATTCAGCTTGCCAACATCTTATTCATCTATTCTATCGCCTTATTTCCATTCTATCAACTCTACACAACGTTCTTGGGCTCCCAAACGTCGCAGCCAATCATTCTGGCCCAAATCCGACTCTAGGACACAGCGAAATTAGGAAGCTGGATTGAGCACAATACTGTACAAACTCACCTAAAAGCGAAATCAGGAAGCTGGAGTTCTTCCTGTCACTTCTAGGTTTTATATACTGTGCTACATCCTGTAGTATATATGTCCCAGAAGCAACAGAAAGGTCTCCAGCTTCCTGATTTCGCTTCTAGGTGTGTTAGATAGATATTGATTGCAATGTATAGCTTCCTGATTTTGCTCCTAGTCTGCCTAAACTGTCTGCCTTAGTCCTATAGCCTTTAACAGTAGATGTCCTTCTGCTTAGATAGAATGTAGCACAGTATATAAGACCTAGCTAGAAGTAACAGGAAGCACTCCAGCTTCCTGATTTCGCCTCCAGTTGCCTATGCTGTTTGCCTCTGTCCTATTGCCTTTAACAGATCTGGATGTAAGTGAGAATGATTTTCTGGTGGAACCTATCTGCTAAAATGTCTGGCCTATTTCAAGCTTTGTGATTAGGTGGAAAATCCATGTTGCGCTTGGGTGCTTTGTTGACCAGTAGTGCATAATTTGTTAGACTGGGCTGCTATCTGTTCACTTAGGAGCTTGGTAAGCAGCGGCAGATATTCCACTATGTTTCAACCCACTTACCTGATGCCTCAAAGACCATAAATGAAGCATTTAGTGTTTTCAAACATCTTTATTCTTTCTTATTCTCTAACCACCACCACACTCTTTCTACTGTTCACTATATATCCAATATCAAATTACGAGTCCCCTGTTTACAGGGTGATGAGTTCGTTCTTTCGGGCATTTTCTTGCATTCTCATATCCTGCTTGTGGGGCCTTTTAGGCGCTTGTGTGCCCCCTGTCTTTTTCCTACCACGCTTTTGATATCTTGCACTTTATGATCTTTTTCTCCTGGCCAATTTCTTTCACATGTTGCTTTACCCCAGATTTATGGTCTGCAATGGCTCATTGTGCCCCAATTTTCACCCAATTTGCGCTCGTTTTGTCCCATCATTCTTGTCATCGTCACATGAAATTTAGTGTGTGCTATATTGTATTTCTACCAGGTCTGTTTCAATTCTCGATGATTCCTTATGATACTTTTGTTGCTGTCTGTTCTGTCTGTGTTCATGACCCGCTTATTGTCATGACACTTGTCTCTGTGTGCTGCATTCCTGACCGTTGACAGACCGTTTACTTTTTGTTCACTTGTGTGTATTGAAGTAGAGTTGCATCCTAAGAATGAATAAACACCTACCCTCGCGTTACTTCAACTACTTGTGCTACACCGCCTCACACACTGTCCACTCCATTGACTGTGGCGTTTCGCTGTTAGGGCATACACCTTCTCGCTCGTCCCAAGGTGGTCGCAAGCGTGAGTAGTCCTTCTGTGTACCCCGCTCTTATATAATGGCCTGTTCGTTTGCACATGCAATACTCACATGTCCTCCTGCCACGCGCTATCCAAGGTACTCTCCCTTGACCCTTTTGCCCACATATTCTCTTCCACATATACTCTCTGCAGGTGCCTTGGTCCCACCGCCCTCTGCGAGAGAATCTTGCTTATCTGTCCTGCCGTACAAAAGTTCACTCACATTGATATCCAATCCCCCGATTCATCTGGCCTGTTCGGATCGGTCTCATCGTAGCCTGGTGCTGATGTGATGTCTTCCCGTATCAAATACAGCTCTTTGACGCTCTCCAATACCCCCATACCCATATTTTCTTTAACAATGGCCAAGGCGATTCCGCTGCGCTTAGCAGGTCTCTCACACAGTGAATACCCCCTTCCCACTGCAGCTTGCGTACCCCTGGTAGTTGTGACACAATCTTGCGCATGATGCCGACTATTTTGGACCGCCGCAAGTCTGAGCGACATGTCACCGTCCGTGAAGGCGCATAGCATATGTGGACCTCCACGAACTCCACTGTTGCTAGAACAATGTCCGCCGTTGAACAGGGAGGTGTTGTGTCTGGAAAGTCGGTGTCTGGTTCACCATTTCCATCAGGCTTCTCGCAACAATTAAGCGTAGTTGTGACTGATAGCAGCAACCTTCTCAGTGCCCTAGCTCCAAACATACATAGAATAGTTATAACATTTCTCAAGTGCATGTGCGGTATGGAGAGGTATCTGTTGAGGTACAGTGACCCAGTGTCTCTACAGCGTTCTACAACGTCCTACAACGTTGTAGAACACCCTACATCACCCCATCAATGGTTTGACAGTTCTATGATATTTATCTATTTACTTCCTTTCAGTCCGGAGTTTTGATCCTTATGTCCTACAGTCTCGGAGTTTTGTTATACTCCATTCCTATCGGTTATATGACGTGTCAGTAGCTATCCTTCCGCTTAGATAGGATGTAGCACAGTATATAAGACCTAGAAGTGACAGGAAGAACTCCAGCTTCCTGATTTCGCTTCTAGGTGAGTTTGTACACTATTGTGCTCAATCTAGCTTCCTGATTTTGCTTCTAGTTGCCTATACTGTTCGCCTCTGTCCTATAGCCTTTAACAGTATCGCAAACGCAGCACGCGCGTGGTAACATTGCGCCCACCAAATGGTGCTCCGGTGCGGTCATCGTCAGCCACTGCGCTGTCCCACCGGTCGAACGATAACATGAGATGCTTGACCACCGAATCGTTGAAGGCCTCTGCAAACTGTTCTTAATCAGCATGTGTTATCATCATGCAGTTTTCCAGAATGACGAAAGATAAGTTTGTGAGACCGCTCAAGAAGAACTGATTTGGGATTTTTATCTGGAGACATATCGAGGTCAACCGGGGTGCTTTCAGCCTCATTTTCACGCCTTTGTCGCTCCAAGGGTTCTCGGGAAAACTATCATTGATTGGCTCAATGATTATTGTTCTGAGACTGTCGTGGGGATTGTATGATAGCCAGGCGAGCCATGTCATGTATGTCTCTGGCCCACTGTCCAAACTGATGTTTAGCACCTGTATGGCGCGACTGATTTCCGGATACTTGAGCAAGTCCCTGGTATGCACCGTTTTTTCAACATTTATGAAAAGAAGGAATTGCCTGTTAAACTGGGGAACCACTGTCAGTAATCTGACCAATCCCACTACCAGATTGGGTAGGCACAAAAGGTTTAGCACCCCTAAGGCCAGATGGTGTAGTGGTAACATCTCTGAGCGCAAATCAGGATACATTCCCTGAGGTCCCTGGTTCGATTCCAGGTCTGGTCACTTTTCTGTGATAATGTGATTTCACTGCCATTCATTTCCTTAACATTGCCTGTGTCTTCCTGCCAGTACTGTCTCGGTGTAGCTTCGGTTGAGCAGGGAGTATTCTGTTCGGGGTTGGCTGAATGGAATTCCTGCAGCGTTTGCGTATGTGCTGTCTGAATCCCAGGTAAATTGCCTGATGGCCAACTCCCACCCAGATGCCCATACGATCCTCCTCCAGTACTTGCTTACTCTCGAGAGATCGTAAAATCTGATATAGGGCCGATTGGTTGACTAGCATCTAGCATGATGTTTGGCCGCGTAACACTGAGCCAATATATTGTGGAGTATTTCATATGGTAGGGAATTTATCTATGAAACTCTATGTTAGAGACAAGAAGTATGGTATTCGTCGTAGCTTACCATGCAATTGCCCGTAGACATCTTTGTATAATCTCATCGACTGGTATTGGTGAAGTATAGAGGTAGAAGTTGGCAGCCGCTGCCAATAACGCCTGCTTGTCCTGAATATGTTGACTCGACCTCACATAGCACTATAGTTTGTCCTGGTCATGCTCCTCGTTTACAGTAATCAGGTACACCAGTATTATAATCGTCTATCTCCTCTGCGTGGCTGCAAGTATGGATCGACCCTCCGCCTCCTCGACCTCAAATGCTCTGTGATATCATGAAAGGGCCTCCACTAGCTCACCTCCATCTATATAGTCTGTAACTTTCACGGGAAACGCTCTTCTCACAGCCTCGCCGTTCCATTGGTCTTCTTCTCGGGTGTCCATCTCCCTATCCTCACTCTCTGCTTCACCTTTCCCCACCACTATGTTGTGTTAAAGGCTATAGGACAGAGGCGAACAGTATAGGCAACTAGAAGCGAAATCAGGAAGCTGGAGTATTTCCTGTCACTTCTAGGTCTTATATACTGTGCTACATCCTATCTAAGCGGAAGGATAGCTACTGACACGTCATATATGCGATAGGAATGGAGTATAACAAAGCTCCGAGACTGTAGGATAAATAGATCAAAACTCCGGACTAAAAGGAAATAAATAGATAAATGTGATGGAACTGTCAAACTGTTGATGGAGTGTTGTAGGGTGCTCTACAGTGTTGTAGGACATTGTAGAACACTGTAGAGACGCTGGGTCACTGTACCTCCACATGTCGTTCACTGTCACTTCTATACACCCTGTCGTTATGGTGGGTAAATTTTCGTCAAACCTGCATCTTCGTCAGTTCACTGTTCCAACCGGTAGCTGACCTCTCACCATTTCTGCCCAATGTTTATGCCCATGGTTCTAACAGAGCGAATATCTTTGCTGAATATCCTCGTCGCTATCGCTTCTTGCTCCAAAGCAACGGTGTATCCGTATTTAAAGACCCCTACCCGGAGCAGGCAATACTTCAGCACGAGCTCAGCGAAGTTTCCAAACATTTTCCATTTGTTATCGAATATCGGGTCCTGTGCGGTTAGTCTCCTGCCAATTTCCTGCCCATTCCGACACGTGAATCACCATTCCTCCTTTTCAAGCCATTGCCCAGGTGACACTCCTTCCATATCCAATGGAATTGTCCAGCACCACACATCACCAACCTGTCTTTCTGCTCCGAGTTTGAACAATCTGCTACTTTCCGTTGCATTCTTGCACGTGTCGGTTGTGAATTTTCTACTGTTGTACTTTTCAAGTACTTGCTCTATGTGTTTGTTTTGGTCGACGGTTGAGTTAAGTCGTATCATCTTTCGGTTGGTTCTTGCCTTGAACGTTGCCATGGGGTACAGAGATACAGCTTTGTCGTACATTATAAAATTCATGACACAAGCTTAATATCTTGTCAGTTCATATCTTGTGTATGGCTTATCACATACTGGAGTGGAAGTTCAGTACTGCGTGGAATACACAATCGGCCGTCACCACTATTTGCGCTCGTTTGATCACTCCAGGCCCTATTTGTCGCTGCAGGCAGCACACTACGTGTATAGACGTGTCTGTGTACTTCCCTTCCTCGGAGTAGGTGGCAGCAGTTTTCACCATGTCAATGATGTGGTTGACACTACCCTGATGACCTAGTTGAATCTGAGTTCCTGTGTCTGATTCTTCCATCACCATATACCCCTGCATCATTACCATATGCAGCCCCACCATGTGGCCATGACCTGGATTTGTGAAAATGTCCAGGTCCGTACCTTGATAGCACGTGCAATCCAAGAATTGCACTGCGTGTGATCCTGATACTACAGCACCAGTCTTGCTTTGCATATTCCTAAATGCAATAGGATTTGATAAAAATGTGCTGAGATGAGTGTTGATGTTGAATGCAATGCAAAGGTATGCCTGTACGCATGTCCTGGAATCTTTGCATGTCCGCCTGAATGTGTACAACATGCATGGAGTGCTAGCCAGCAAGAATGGTTTGTATATGAGACACTGTGTAACAATCAGATTGAAGATTTTGCGGGAGAAATCATCCATGATGTTGTGATGCCAGAGTTTGTCTACCTAGACTGTAGGATTTGGCAAGTATGACCTCACGCTGTCGTCATGGTAAAGTGTTCTTTGCCCTAGAGTTGCCAGTCCAGACAATTACCGATGGGCTTCCCTAGTTGTTCCCTTGAAAGCTTGTGACCGAAAAGGAAGTTTGGGAGATTGGTTTGAATGGATTTATATAAAGGTATGTTTTAAGGGATTGAAGATGCTGCACAACGGCTCTGTGCAAACGGAATACAGTCGTAGGAATAAGAGGTGCTTTTTAACCAATAGAAAGTGGATTGTAGAGATGGCAGAATACTGCTTGGAACACAACGGGCTTGAACTGGAAACAAGGAGGATTAAAACTCGGAACTTGACTGGAGCACTGAAAACGTATACAGAACTTGAAACGAAACTAAACTTGGCGGAACTTGAAAATAAACTGGAACCGAGAAATTATAGAAATTGGGGACGTGACCGTGATCGTGACTGGAATTGGAACACGACCTGCAATATGAAACAAGAAACAGGTGGCTGTGATCTGGCCTCTCTGCTCTTTCTTCTTCTTGCTGCTCTGTGGTACTCCACGAATATTCTTCAGGATTTTCAGGGACAATTGACTCTCGGGCGGGAAGCTTCTGCCAAGGCACTGGATCTGAATTAGGTGGCTCACTGGCACTTTCTACCCAAATAGCCCACGTACTGATAGACAGCTTGCGGTCTGGATATCTAATTGCACTCTGCCTCACTGGACAGATTTCGGTTTATACAACGATTGAAAGCCTATTTCTCTTGAAGAAATCACTAGGGGTCGGACAGATAGAGTTAGTCAACGAGTAATAGATTCACAGTGAAGTGGTCTAACCCAAACATATAGTGGAAACTAAGACTGTGAGTGAGAAGTTGAGGAGATGCTCAAGGGGGGGAATTGACATGTCTAAGTAGCAAAAATATCTGCCCTTATATACTGTTCCAAAGGGGACTTCTTCTCGCGCCCTGGTGGCTCATTCTTCTGCCTGGGGTATCTTGGTAATTGTCTATGAGGCCTCTTGGATTATCTTTTATGAATCGGCTTACTGATTGCATTTTTCTGACCAAGCGGATTATAAATCACCTCTTTCTTACCAAGCGGATTATCGATACTCCAGTTTCTTATCAAGCAGCTCATCGATATTCCAGAGTCTTACCAAGTGGATTATAGATCTCCTGGTCACATGGTGTCAATGTTTGAATGTTGAGACAATGAAATAGACTCGTTTAGTTGTTCACATAGGGGGGCATGTTTTGCATAAGGGGATGTTCAAATGTTGAACTGATAGTGGGTTTGTGTTTTGTATGTTCAGTTCTCATCCTGGCACAAATATTAAAATGCCCTTTTTTAATTGGGTCATAATAAAATTGGTCCAACACTTTGGACAGTGCCATAGGGCCATATGTTGTGCTTGAGAATATTCTTGGCAGGCTTTTCTTTTATTGATTAAATGCATGAGGGAGCTGCTGGATTGCCAGGCTTGAGCTTGTGTTCGGCTATAGCCGATGTAGGGCAGCTTTAGTTGGCTTTGAGTGCTTATTATGTACTTCCGCTCTTGTTTTGACTCTGCGTGTCTACATGCCTGCTTCATTCCTTTGGTCTTTTCCTTTATTGTAAGCATAGATGCTGTGTGATCCAGCACATTGATGCTGACATACTATAATAAGATCTTGTTACAGCATGACAGCATCTTGGTTCACATGGTTTTTATAGTTGGGGTGCGGCCTGCGCAAGGCATCATCCCGCCCCAATGTTGGGCATGAGGTGGTTCCTTTCTCTCCGGGACATGAGAGAGTTTGCGCCTTGTGTTTTTGGTGCGTTCCTGCCTTATTGTTTGCTGTGCATTGGGAGCTTAATGAATTTTCATGTGTTTCAGGACTGGCGCACCAGACTCAGTCCCACTTCCTTCCACCATTCTTTCGGCATCATCAACTTCGTCAATCTTTTCCTCCTCTATTTCTCCTGTGCCTGCTTCCTCCTCTCCTCTAACCTTGGTGGAAGCTTTTGTGCGCCATGGTGATGTTGACGTCTTTGTGGTTCATCGTGGTCAAGTAGATCTCTCTTGAACATATCTGCTAGTTCTAGATCGTCTAGCTGTGAAAGTGGTCGGATTTGTTGGCCATAGTTGTGACTTCTCTATTTTCTGTACTGTCTTTCTTCAAAATCATTGGCCGGCTGGGTTTCGTCATCCTCCTTTCCCGCTGATCCCTCACTTTGTGGGCTTTCCTCTCTTTCTTCCTCGGGATGATCACATTGAACTCCTCTTCGACAAGTCACGTGTCTTCTTTTCAGACTTCTGCTCTTCCTATGTGCTCTCAGTTCAGGTCTCTGCCGCTACACAGGCCTTGATACTGAATGGATTTCGTCATGGACTTGATGGCAGTGTACAGTGGCATCACCGTATTTTTGTGGATGAAATGCTGGAGGCCGAATTTGAGGAATATATGGCGCAGATGTGGGTGAGGGCGAATACTTATAATGGGGGCCAGCTGAGATCGCCAAGAGAGTTCCTTGGTTCTCCTCAGTCAGATAGTGCTACATTGGTGGAGGAAAATGCACCCTGCTGATTTAGAGAGGCTCCTGCACTATTTCATTTGCTTTCGTATTTTACTTGCATGTATTTTTTGTTTGTTGCTGTCGTCTTTTTGAAGTGGCCATTATAAATGAATGTTTTACTGGTGTTCTCTGCACTCCGCACATGTGGTTAATTAATGTGCTGTCCGTGCTGTCATATCATGAAATTGTTTCATGATTGGACTGAGTGAAAATGCCATGAAACCGAAATAAACAGGAAGAACCGTCAGAAATTGCAATCACCGGCTAATTAGGTAAATTCGGTAACCTTAGGAAGTAGAAAAATGTGGACATCTTGGGCATGCACAGTTTCTCTGAATTTAAAACCGCATTGTACGGCATCCCGAACAGCTGCAATTGCAAGATCACACGCTGCCATTTGTGAAAAGTTTACTTTGATCCACCTTCAGTTTGTTCAATACACTGAGACCGCTTTCACCAGATTCTCCCACCCAAACAATAAGAAAGAAGCTTCTTGGATCGGGACCAGTTTCAATAAAAGTTTGAAGGAGCATGTCAATTGGTCTGCACAGAGTGCTGATCATACAGCATTCCATTTCAGAAATGTGAAGATCCCAAAGCATGCTTCTTTTGTGACTCACAGATTATTAAATGTGCACGAGAACATCATGGTAATTACCCCAAGACAGCGGAAAGCGCTAGAAACAATTGGAAGCACTCTTAGTTTGTCAGAAAAAGAGCCAAGCCTGCAAATATTCAGTCATAAAGAATTTAGAACCTAGAAACTATCTTCTATTGAACAGAGATGTCACATGGCTATGTCAGAGTCACCTGATCAATAGGCGGCTGTGTTTGATATGTCAGAAAACATGAGAATGACAAGTTAACAGGATCGAAAGATCAATTCTTGGAAAAATAGCAACAATTCTCTGAATATTCAAAACATGGGTTTGCCTATTTTTACTAGCCAATCAGAGTTCAGGTCAGTGGGTATCTGCACAGTCATGGATGAGTACCTT
This sequence comes from Athelia sp. TMB, assembly GCA_014898675.1. Lineage (NCBI taxonomy): Eukaryota > Fungi > Basidiomycota > Agaricomycetes > Atheliales > Atheliaceae > Athelia > Athelia sp. TMB. Next base: position 32,129 of record JACXVL010000443.1, on the reverse strand, counting down.
GATGGTCGTGGGAAAGTGTCCTAATATGGAATGTTAGAAAAGTATATAAGGACCACACTTTCAGTAGTTTGAGAAAAAGCACCCTTTTAGCAACCTTGAGTGCCCCAAGACAGCCTGCTCCAGTGTATAGTTGCTACAGTCAATAAAGTGATTGACTCCAGTAACCTCGTGAATGTTTGAAAGCCAGCCATCTGATTGTTTGTGTTTGTGTTTGTTTGTTTTTGTCTGTGTTGTGTGTTTTTGTTTTGTAAGTGTGTTTGTTTCCGCCCGCATCGTCCCAAGTGAAGTTTGAGCCAGAGAGCTCCAGGTTTGTGTTTGTTTGTTTTGCAGTTCAAAGTGAAGTTTGAGAGATAGAAGTAGCCTATGTGTTGTTTTTGGCCAACCCCTTTTGTCAAACGAAGGCTCTGAATATTTGTTTTTTGATTTCATTTGTTTTTCTTTTAGTAGACTTTAGTCAAGCGACTAGTCCTACTATACTAGCCTATTCTGGTTAGTAACAACTCCTGAATCGCACACTATAAACCCCCAAACTGATTAGGCAATTCCGGTCTAACGACTGACTCAATAACCTAAGGTTTAAACCCATAAACCAAGCTCACAGTGCATGTCGCATGTGATGCCTGCATGTTCTTCATTGACTGGAGGGCACGTGGGGCAGAATACTGAGCAGTCCGGGCTCAAAGGGGCTTGCTGTGCGATCTGCATGATACTATAATGAGGTGCTGTGTGACCTGTGCTCCGCGGATGCCGATGGCAGCGCTCCTTTGAATTTACTGATGCCGGGAGGCTATTTTCCCATGGCAATCCCTTTGTTCATGAAAATGTGCATTGCCAAAGGGGCATGCTGTGTGATGTGCATTGCTACAGAGGCATGTTGTGTGATCAGAATTGAGCCAAATTAAGGTGCTGTGTGGTTTGAAGTTTGACTAAATTTAGTGTGGTGCTAGTCCAAATAGGGTACTGTGTGGTTTTGAGCTAGACCAAATAGGGTGCTATTCGGCTTGAGCTAGACCGGAATGGGATGCTGTAAGATCTGCGCTAGACTGATTTGACATGCTGTAGGATCTGGGCTTTGTGAATACTGGTTAGAGTGGTCCTAGGATGATTACTGAGGCCATATAAGCATCATATGACAGATCCATTGTGTTGGGGCACCATGGTGAATTTTAGAGGGGTATAGGTTACATTGATGTGTCGTTAATAGAATGGTTGACCTAATAGTTAGGTAAAATCCAATGAAACTGCTTCTGGTGTATTTTAAAATGAATTGGGCGCAGATTTCATTAAGCCATGTGGCTGAGGGAGCCGTGTGCTGATAGCATGTTGTGGCAGACCGGGATAACGTAAGATCAGATTATATTCGGAAAATTGTGCCATGCCCGAGGTGCCCATTTTTTCCTACTTGCTTATGCTTTATGCTTTTGACATAATAACCGGATGTGACACAATTAGGTTAGAGGCCGGAGTAGTGCGTGCTGATGGGTCCGTTAGTGTTGCGGGTCTGTCGTTGGCATTGTATGTGGGTTCGGAACTGCGGGTGCTTCGGACATGTGCCATTGACATGTATTTTAGATGGTCATTGGTGGATCATTACTTGCTTGTTATAGGTTCATTGGGGGGCATCAGGTGAGGCAAAAAGGATCGAATGGGGCGGTTCCAACCAGATAAGGTGTGCAAGTGAGTAGGTATTAAATGTAATCAATGCCCGGGTTGTTTCATTGACAGGTCAGGGATACCAATATTGATGCATGAGGAGTTTATTGTGGTCCTGTCTGATTGATTTTAGGGGTGGTGTAGAATTATTTCATAGGGGCCATAAGTGCAGTGGCTGGTTTCTGTGAATATTGGAATGTCGATTTATTGGTTTGTTTTGGCCATGTTCTACCATGAAACCATTTCATGGTATAACAACGATAGTGATGATGACACAGATAATGCAGAAGTTCACACAGCACTCTCCGCCACGGGCGCTGCGTGGAAACCCGTGGCACTGGCAGCATTATTTGGCGGCATCAAGGCATCACAGCGCCAGACTACATGTCTTCTGGCGGCAGAAGTCACCGTGGAGGTAGCTTTGATAGAGACACTTGTAGATCTTAAAGAAGATGCATGGCCAGATGAGAGGGGCATCAAAATTGATTCAGGCGACAAGTTTTTCCTTTGATTACAGCAGTATACTATTTATTCAATTTAATTTGTATTTTAAAGGCCTTAAGCCCTTAACTAGGCGTCAATCTTAAGACCTTAATGGCCCATAAGGCTTATGGTTGGCCAAAAACATTATTAAGGCCTTATGGCTGAACACTGGGTATAGCTATACCAAGCTTTGTCCAAGAAGATAGGATATTTGTGATATTTATTGCATTTGAGCTGGTGAACCAAAAAGCTGCCCAGAATATCTCATTAGCATCACCAAAAGCCTTACAGCTTTCCTAATATGCTTGGATGCTTGTAATGGCTCTATCTCAATGATTTACTATATTTGGTTTTACTGCTCAAGAAACTGTCCACATGATAGACCACTTTCCTATACTTGTAACTCCATTGGTGTTGATTCAAACAGCAAAATTCAAAATGCATCTGAAAGCAGGGAATCTATGCTACAAAATGTGCATTAGCCATCTTCTGTAATATGCAATAGGTCTTGTAAAAAACAGCCATCTTTCAAAAGTGCGAGACATGTGGACAGTTTTTTGAGCCACTGTATATTGTAATGCTGATATGCACCATAGATCTTGCTAAGAGCCATTATAATCTTATCATAGTCAGCTCTGAGCTCCTATTAAATGATGGTTGCTTTGATATCTTGTGAGCAAGAAAAAATTCACAAACAGAATAATAAAATATCTACAACTAAATGGCTTGTAGATTCTGAATCATTGTGAAAGTCTGCTTCAGATGATAGAGAATACATGTAATTCCATTACCATTTCCACTTTCTGATTATTGCCACCAGAAATTCTGCTTCAAATAATATATGATACATGATATTCGATGACCATGTCAACTTTTCAATTATTGCCACTATAGCATTCATCACAAATATGGCTATAACTCTTGAATTAAAACACCTACTGTCAAATGGCCTGCAGATCTTGAATTGTCTTGAAATTCCGCTCCTGGTGGTATATGACATTTGATATATTGGTGTGATGCAGTTATTTTAGAGTTAGGGTTAGGCAGCTGTATGTGTTGTTGGGCACATCCTACTAATCTGTGGATATCTAGTTCTTGGTCTTCTTAGAATTACAGTTTTGATGATTTATAAAACACAAGGAATGGTTAGTATATGACATTTGCCACCAAGTGTCTGGTTGATTACTAGCCACTTGAGAGTATTTCATCCTTATACCCCTATTTTAGTTGCCAGAGGCCATCAATTCAACAATAGGCCTCATATTCATATTTTATGCAAAATTCCAATCCAGATAGTATAGTATACTCCATGGTTTGATAGAATATCTATTTTTATACAAATTAGGGCCAAATAGGGGCTCCTACCACCCAGCCACCCAAATTTGGACCAAGGTCCACCACAAAATTCTTGAATCTACCCTCAAAGTCCTTGAATCTGGGGTAGACCACTGGTCTCAAAACCATGACCACAAGTTCCCAAATGGCATAGTCATCATAACGGGAGATTTGGAGCACTCTGTGAATATGAGTGGCAAGGCTCAAGTTGCCTTTAGCAGTTGGAATATAAGCTGCCAACTGTAAGAATGCCGCCTTGAATGACTTAGCAAATAGGTTTCAAACTGGATGAAGCTGCAAAAGTACATTAGGCCAATTCAGCCAAACTTTAGTGAGCTTGTTGCTACTATGGCCGACTTTTCAATAGAGAAATATATACCTCAAGCATACTGACTGCATCTCAGGATTCAACAGTGCTTCTCAAGTCCAATGTAATACAATTTCCATGTCTTGCTACTCGAGCACGAGCTCTTGGACTTGGTCCTGATAAGACATATTTGAAGTTGGAGGCACACTGAGTGGTGGCTCCTCAATTGACATCAAAGGCCCTACCCAAATTGAGGGATACAGGATCCCACCAAGCTTGACACAAGTCTGTAAAATTAAATACCTTTCTGAAGCACCTGGAACAGGTAAACAAGCACTAATGTGTTGTAGATGGTGGAATTGTAGAGGACAATAGTGGTAAGTATATTGATGGTGCCCTCCAGGCAGTGGAATAGGAGAGACTAGTGGCGGAGTGTGCACACTGTGAGCTTGATTTAGTGATTTAAACCTTTCGTTATTGGATCAGTCGTTAGACCAGAATTGCCTAATTGATTTAGAGGATTTATATTGTGCAAAGCAGGAGTTTGTACTAACCAGAATAGGCTAATATAGTAAAATTAGTTGCTGGACTAAAGTCTACTAAAAGAAAAAACAAATATTCAGAGTCTGAGCTGCTGAATCAGTCATTTGATGAAAGGAGTTGGCTGAAAACAAAAACAAAAGTTCTCAACACATAGACAACTTCTATCTCTTCAACTCTACTTTGGACTGCAAAACAAACAAGCACAAACCTGGAGCTCTCTAGCTCAAACTTCACTTGAAATGATACAGGCAGAAACAAACACAGTTGCAAAACAAAACAAAACAGATATAACAGACACAGATATAGACAAACAGATATTACGGGACACTGACTGGAGTACAAGAAGCTTTAGGGCTAAGAGGCATTCTCAAAGGGTACTAGAGGGATACTTTACTTTACTGGGTAAATTACTGCAAGAATATCAGATCCTAGAGCAATTCTACACTGACTTGATATTCACAAATAGACAAACTTTTACACAGTTGGTAATGATCTGGTCAACAACTTTAATTGATCTATATACTATTACTTAGAGACTTGAGACTGAACTTAAGTGTTGCTAGATGATGCTCTGAGAGGAGGCTCGGAAACACTAATCTAAAACCACTGAAAGTGTGGTTCTTATATATTGTTTTAAGATTCCATATTGAGACACTTTCCCACAACCTTGAAGGTACTCATCCATGACTATATAGATACTCGCTAACCTGAACCCTAATTGACCAGTCAAAATAGACAAACCCATGTTTCTAATATTCAGAGAATTGTTGCTATTTTCCAAGAATTGCTCTTTCAATCCTGTCAACTTGTCATTCTCATGTTTTCTGGCATATCAACCATAGCTGCCTATTGATTTGGTGACTCTGACATAGCCATGTGACATCTTTATTTAATAGAACATAGTCCCAGGGTTCTGAATTCTTTATGGCTGAATATTTGTAGGTTTGGCTCTTTTTGACAAACTTAGAATACTTCTAATTGTTACTAGCTTCAAGGAGTCACTTTAGCTTTCTACTGTCTTGGAATGATCACCATGACTTTCTCATGTGTATTTGGTGATCTGTGTGTCACAAAACAAGCATGCTGTGGAGTTTTTGCATTGCTGGAATGAGATGCTGTATGATCGGCATTCTGTGCTGATCAATTGACATGCTCCTTCAAACTTTATTGGACATGGTCCTGATCCAAGAAACTTGTTTTGTATTATTTGAGTGTAAGCCACATGAGGATAGTTCCCTTTCAATTCAATGAATGACATGATAAAGATATAAAACCAGTTTCAGTGTATTGAACAAACTGGAGGTAGATTAAAAGAAACTTTTAACAGATGACAGTGTGTGATCTTGCAACTGCAGCAATCCGGGATGACATACAATGTGGTTTAAATTCAGAGAAACTTGTCACAAGTTGACCCGCTTATATATATTCTCTTGACTTGACTTGACTTAATTATTATTTAGCACTTCTTGTCATGTGACCTAGACAGCTGTCATACACATGACTGGTCATCACATGTTTTGATTAGTCATATAACATTACAAGCCGGGTCCGGGTTCTGGACGGACCGGCTCATCAATACCCAGACTCTTGCATCATATAAGCTGACTATATGGGCCCCACTTACTGTGCATTCATCATTACTTTGTTATTTAATCAATAAGCATGTGACAGCCCGAGAGCTGAGACAGGTAGAATCCTGGAACAGTGGACTAGCGAGCTAGGCACTGGGTGGACATGGGTCCATGGAGGGGTCCAGAGCTCCTGTGGGAGCCCCGGGCCCTTGTCGGGGTTGGTGGTGAGACGCTAGGGGCATCAAGGCTCCGCGGCGAGAGGCGATAGTAGTGTAGAGCAGCCGCATCCTAAACAGGAAGAGCTGTGCAGGCCGGGACAGTCGGGATCGGTAGTTGAGCCCTAGTTGAGTTGGTAGTCGAGGGCGGGATGGGTCAATAGTATGGAAGCAGCTCAATCCTAAAGAGGAGAGGCTACACAAGGCCACCGGGACAGTCTAGGGCTGATAAGCTAAAACTGTCGGGAGGAGGAGGAGAGAGAGAGAAGAGGAGAATAGCAGCCAAGCTTCTAAGCAGGAGGGGCTACAGTGGTGCACAGTGGTGCCCCGACTTGTGGGGCGAGTTGCTAGGTGTTGCCTAGTGCCTAGCTGCTATCTAATTATAGGGAGCAGACAAAACAAGGCCTAGCCAGAGAAGATGATAATAGAATGGATTAATGAATACAGTGGCTGTGCTATGTCTAAAAGCTACTGTAGGTAAACAAGTTTCAATACCTGGTGGCACAAGACTCATAGAGCTACATGTGTTACAAAGCATGTCCTCTTTGTCTCCAGGTAAGACTCGGTACCAGCATGCATACTTCAATATTAAATTTGTCTCCAGACTTATTCTCTTAATGATCATTCAGCTCAATCCTTCACTCTCTACACCACCCAGTATTACGTCACCTGTGATCTCTCTAAGTTCCCACATGTCCTCAATCCCGCCAGGTTAATCAAGTATTGGACAAGTCCTGACTAAACTGCCCAAGATGTCCACATTTCTCTACTTCCCAAGGTTACTTGATTTACGTAATTAGCTAATGGTCGCTTTTTCTAAAGGATCTTTGGTTTATTTTCAATTTCATGGCTTTCTCACTCAGTCCAATTATGAAACAATTCCATAGTATGATAATGTGCCACCCGCAGACAGACTTCTGAGAGAGACAACATGTGTAGTCGGTGCCACTGAAACAAGCTCATGGTCAATGTCATAGAGTTCATGCAAGTGTGCACTGAGTACCCACAACAAGCCCGACACAAGTGATGGCATGGAATGGTTGGACTCATTCTCTGAGTGCAGACATGGCTCAAGGCGGTGTCTGACTCTGGAACGGGGTTCAGGCCCTGTGAAAGATTGCGGGAGAGTGCAGCACAAGGTCTAAGGAAGTCAGGTGCCGGTATTGGAGTTTGGATGGACATAAGGGGTGCACCAACATGTTTGACAGGTTCCATGTGTTTGCCAACTGGTAGGTTGTGGTGTGTTGCGCACCTGCCACATCATACTTATACAGGGCTGGCACATACTGGGGATTGGCAAGGCTGAGGAGAAGCAACACCTTTGCAGCATGCATTGCTGATACAATGAAATACTTGTGCAATACATTGAGGATCACTCTGAAGAGCCTAAACATGTGTGTGGACACACACAGAAACACAGTGTGTGTCTCCCCCTTAAACTTGTCTCTAATGCCTCTCTATTCCTTCTCCTCCTTATTCATCATCTCCTCCTCCACCTCCTCCTTCACTACCGGTTGTGGTGCATGACATTGTGCAAGGCAGAAATCAGTTAGTGGTACCGCTTGAGCGGATGCACAACAGCTCCATAAGTAAAACATATTTCAGAGAAAATAAGTCACTTATATTTGAGTTTGCAACAGACAGGCTGGTGCTAGGCAGAAGCCATAGTTGTGGGTCTCTATCTCAAATTCTAGGTAGACTCTGACAAAAGTCTGGGTTTTTGAGAGTGGTATATTGCAAGAAGCTGGCTTAGAGATACCAATATGAAGGAAAATATAGTCGATGTAAGCAGTGCCAGAAGAATCAGAACCCAGATCTAATGGAAAGTCTAACAGGGTTGAAAGTAGCAAAGGATATACATTATAGATTCGATACAGGAATAAAGTGTCTCCAAGAACAATTCAGACTAAGTCAGATTGCAATCGGAGGCTAGAATCAACTTGGACTGGTTGTAAAAATAGGAGTATAATTTCAGGAGACGATTGATACAAGGACTGGTTGCTCATACTTGAGGTGAAAGGGAGTGAAATTTGGAGTTCTGGGGTTCTTAGTGCTTCCAATTTCATTCTTAATTTACTTAGAATTCTGGGTGGTATGTTGTTGGCATCAGAATAAAGTTTTCACTCACTTGCATTTAATATCTATCTCCTACCCTACAGCAGGGATCCTGGGTAGAGTCGTAATGGTAAAAGTCAAAGGAGTATCCTGAATATAACTTCTGATAGTGTCATGAATGTCTAGCCGACCTATCATATGGCACTTCATTCAAAATCTAATTATTAGGCTGTCAATGAAGAGAGACCAAAGCACCTTCAAGACTTTATAGTGAAAAAATGTGACAAGATTAAGGATAAATATCAAAATTCCATAATGCTGCATCAGTCTTGCACAAAGCTCCTTGTTGCTTCCCAACTTCAGTATTATACCTGCCAAGCTTCTATTCCCATGTGCAATGAAATCAATGTACATGTGAATAAATGCCTGTTGAGTTTCACCTCCTCTGTTATATGCAAACTTCATTATAAATATGAGTTAAATCCAGACATTTATATTGATGAGTGTTAACATATCAAAATGTTCCAGGACAAAGTTTACAATTTTTATAAGTATGTTATGGTGTCGTAGGAGAAACTTGATTTGCCTGGTGGGAAGCCTCAATTTCATAGGTGTTTATAATGTAAAAACTATCTCATTTGTACTACATACTGGAGAATAATACTCCTTGGTTGTTTAGTACAACAAGTCATCTCTCTGATTCGTCACATTACCTACAGAATACTTTCAGACTATTATCTAACTGTTATATCACTCATTATCACATCTACTAGTTCTACATAGGCTATTCAAAGTCATTTATTTCATTATTACTTTTAGCAACCTCCATCAGATTATGAGCTTGACTTTAATCAAAACTAGTTTTAATCTTCATGCACTCTGGATAAACAATGAGACTTCAGCTTCTGTCCACACTTTTTACTTGTTTAGAGTAGCTATTCCACCTGTGACGAAAAGCCAAAGATTATAGTTAGTCTTACTAATAAACTCTTAGTAATTGATTAATCACATTACAACTAGGTAGAAATCATTGAAGAGTCACAAGATCAGTCAGTGGGCAGAGAATTATATAGAGGAGGATTTTAATACAGTGATGTATCCTGATGAGAACAAGGAATGTGTTATGCTAAAGTTCAAGGAGTCTTTTTTGCAGATTATGGTGTGGCAGTGTGTTATGGAAAAGGAAGGGAACACTGGTTGTTCTTAAGTATCCAGGAGGGAAGAAAGATGAAATGACTACAGCAAGATACTAGAACCAAGTGCTTCTCTAAGCTTTGTATGACTTTTACTAGAAAATGGCCAAAGAATATGAATCAGCCTTTTTCCAGTGCAATAGTGCTCCATATCACAAAGCCACTAGCACTACAAAATGACACAATCTTAATTTAGTAAAAGAGCTCCACATCTATCAGTCCTGCTAGAGATAGACCTAATTGAGCCACTTTGGCACACATTCAAACACTCATTTAGAACTGTGAACACATTTCTACCTCCCTCAACAAGCTCAAGCTGCTTATTGGGGAATCCTAGGCTTAAATTTCTGCAACTAATATTAACAAACATGTCTAAAGTATGGAGAGTTGTATTTAAGCGGGGCATCAAAATAAAGGTAGACACTTATACTATTAAGCCAGTTCCTGTTTTTTTAGGAGATGGAGTATTTTTTATAATTGATGTATATATCATCCATTACAAGCTTCATAAAAGACCAAGCTGATAGTGCTAGTGTGTAATTGCTAATATCCAGTGTGAGGTGCTAATGAGACATGTACCAAAATAAAAAATCTCTTGTTTTTATTTTGTATGGTCTGTTTATTTTGTGTTGATTTGTGCGGTAACTATAATTGTGACTGTGTTTGTTGCTGCCTGTATTATTTCAAGTAATCATCAAAAAAAGACACCTGAGCTGTAGTGGATGTCCAGACACCATTAACAAGTAGAGTACAATGATAATTACAGGGACTTAGAGACTTGATTGTGGAGTATATGTAACTGACATAGAAATGTGCAACATATTGTATTACAAAATAGTAATGTGTGTCTGCTAGTACTGCTGGCATAGTGAATCTATCATTTGTGGAACATGATCCTGATCCTTATCAGCCGATGTTGATCTAGGACTCTTATAAGCTGGACCACTCAGACAGTGCACATGTCACAGATTTGTACTCTGCACTTATCAATGACTATTTTTGTGAACCACACCCCAATCAAACACTGTAAGATCAGATAAGTGAAACTTATGTATCTAAGTCAGTCATTAGTCTAAGTGATATGTACTAAAACATTTATTGATTAATTAGCAGGTGCAGGACACTGGGCTACTGATCCCTACGGGGCAAACTGAGCAACCTTAAGGCACTGGCTACTATAGATCTAACTATGATCAGGTTTTGCAAAAGCTAGCCCTGACTGGGCCACATTCAACCATTCCTCAATTCTCTACTCTCTTATCATCTCATCTGTGGGAGATTCTAATAAGAACATTGTTTCTTGGACCCTTGGTTGCACTCGGACTGTTTAGTTATAACAGTTATAAGGGACACTCTGATCTAGCCAAAAAATATTAGTGCAAGCCCTTCGAAGTTTCTACAAGGTTCCAGTCATTCTCCTTTGGCCTTGAGTGAACCTGGACTGGTAGTGTATAACCAGTGAGGTTAGAAATGAAAACCCCCACCACAGGCCTTATAAAGATGGACTTAAAGAAGCCAAAGTGGGTTGTGAAAGGCAGGGGAGAAGCCAAGGGCTCCAAATTCAAGCTCTTTTAATGAGGACCTTTTAAATTGTGTGTCTACTCTGATTCTGACCTTGTGCGGTTAGTGCAGCAACAATGGTGCAGCAGGAGGCAGCAGTCAGGCTGGTGGCAGTGGTGCAGTAGCAAGCAGCAGTCTTGGCAATGTGCCACCAATCTCAAATGACTGTCCACTAATATGTAGCTTTTAGTGAGATTATGTTGCTCATGAACCAATAACCCGAGACTATCACTATCCAGTCTCAATTGGTTGCATTTTTGATTGAATATGTGGCAGCCATGTATGTTGCCCTTGTTAAAGACACACACACTGTGTAATGGGAGCTTGAAGCAATGTATATCGAGTAGTTTGAAGTTTCTGCCACTTGGTTGGAAATGACTTACAAACTAGCAATGTCTTCTGATGCTGACTTTAGTTTAAGTTATGAGATATAGTGACCATGTCGCAGCATTATCACAATTTCAAAATTAGTGTAATATAGGAAGACATGTGCCACACATAAGCATACCATAAAGGCTATTCTGGATCTGGTAGAGCATGTAAATACCTTGAATTTGAGCTTTACATCAACATATTCTATCAGATATCAATGAAAGTACAAGCTATCAGTGGCTGATATCTTTTGATCCAGCCGTTGCTATGGAGATCGGACACCAGATTTGGACTTGCCATGAGAAATGCTCCCAAATGACACCCCAAACATATAGGTAGCATCGAATTTCATTTTTCCAATCCGGTGAAATCTCCAGATTGGCCATCTCTCCTCCACAGACATGTCACTGCCCTGCAGATTGCATATTCAGGTTCTCCTCAAAATTCCACTTCTGGTGAGCAGAATACAGTGGCTCAAAAAACCGTCCACATGTTCCGCACATTTTGAAAGATGACTATTTTCCACAGGACCTATTGCATATTACAGAAGATGTCTGGTAGATGGTTTGTAGCATAGAATGCCCGCTTTCAGATGCATTTTGAATTTTGTAATTTGAATCAAAATCAATGGAGTTACAAGCATTTGAAAGTGGTGTAACATGTGGACAGTTTTTTGAGCAGCAAACCCAAATAAGGTAAATCATTGAAATAGAACCATTACAAGCATCCAGGCATATTAGAACACCTATGAGGCTTTCAGTGAAGGTATTCCCAAACAGTGAATAGTCTGATGAATGTCTTTGCACCTTCTTCTTTGAACAGCACACTACCTATATGGGCACCACTACTGCCAATATATACACCAGCATTAGCCCCAGCTGCCACCACTAGTGAAAGGGCACTCCACTTGACATGATGTTTTGTGTCATACATACGACAGACCCCAGTGTCGTTCCACACACAGAACATAAAGAACTTCATTACACCACAGTGTCTAACTTGCTTGTCTGGTGGACCTAACATGCACAGTGCTTGTCCAGCATCTCAAAACCTCAGCAGGTCACCTGGTGTACCAGTGTCAAGTGACATAGTATGAAACAATGCACGGTGTGCGCTCGGTTTATGGGTTTAAAAGGTTATCGGGTTAGTCGTTAGACCGTAGTCGTCTAATCTGTTTGGGGGTTTATAGTGTATGAACCAGGAGTTGTTACTAACTAGAATAAGCTAGTATAGTAGAACTAGTCCCTTGACTAAAGTCTACTAAAAGAAAAAAAAACAAATGAAATAAAAAAACAAATATTCAAAGCCTCAGCTGCTGAATCAGTTGTCAGACGAAAGGGGTTGGCTGAAAACAAAGATAAAAGTTCTTACCACATAGGCTGCTTCTATCTCTCAAACTTCACTTAGGACTGCGAAACAAACAAACATGAACCTGGAGCTCTCTAGCTCAAACTTTACTTGAAACGATATGGGCAGAAACAAATACACTCACAAAACAAAACAAAACAAAAACAAAACACAAACAAAAACAAAAACAAACAACACAATCAGATGGCTGGTGCTCACACGTTTACAAGGCTACTGGAGTCAATCACTTTATTGACTGTAGCAACTATACACTGGAGCAGGCTGTCTTGGGGCACTCAAGGTTGCTAAAAGGGTGTTTTTTCTCAAACTACTCAAAGTGCGGTCCTTATATACTTTTCTAACATTCCATATTAGGACACTTTCCCACGACCATCAAGGTACTCATCTATAAATGTACAGACACTCACTGATCTGAACTCTGATTGGCCAGTAAAAATAGACAAACCCATATTTCTAATATTTGGAGAATTGTTGCTATTTTCCCAAGAATTGATCTTTTGATTCTGTCAACTTGACATTCTCATGTTTTCTGACATATCAAACACAGTCACCTACTAATCAGGTGATTCTGACATTGCCATGTAACATCTTTATTCAATAGAAAATAGTTTCTGGGTTCTGAATTCTTTATGACTGAATATTTGCAGGCTTGGCTCTTTTAGCTTCAGGGAGTCACTGTCTCGGGGCAATCATTCACCAGGTGCACAGGTCAATCTGTGCTATGCACAGATGTTGAACAGATTTTGAAAAAAAAAATTAATGTAGTGTAGCGCGTCTGTAGAGGGTACAGATTTAGAAAAATATTCAAGATATTTTGCAGTGTCTGTTGCAAGCACGGATTTGATGTCTAGAGCTGGCACAGATTTAGCATTTTCTGCACCAAAAGATTTAGAGTCTGTTGTTTGCGCAAGCACCGCGTCTGGTGGTAGCCCAGATCTTGGTCCAGATTTTGAGTCTTTTATTGTATCTGTCCTGGCAACAGACACAATTACAAAATTTAAACTCTGTACCCTTTCCAGATGCATTTCCTCCACCCAAATCTTGCATCTGAAAAGGGTGCAGAGTTTAAAACAATGCAGTTTAAATTCAGAGAAACTGTGCATGCCCAGATGTCCACATTTTTCTACTTTCTAAGGTTACCAGATTTACATAATTAGTCAGTAATCACAATTCCTGACAGTTCTTCCTGTTTACTTCAGTTTCATGGTATTTTCACTCAGCCCAATCATGAAACAATTTTATAATATGACAATGTAAGAATTGTAATGGCTACTTGAACTCTCTGGGAAGTCCAGTCATCTTGATCACGCAATGTTCTTAGGTATGCTCAGGTTTGAGTTATTCTCACATTAACAACTCCACTGACAAGAAGAATCCCTAGGATCTATTGAAGAATCCAGAGGCCTTGCGAAAGCTCCATTATCAGATTTGTCAAGTCTTTAGCGATAATTCCGCAAGTTTAAGCTGGACATCTCACTAAACTTCGAAGGTAGGTGTTGCCTTTGATTATGTGGACTCAGATAGTGCACATTCACATACAGCTCCATAGTACACTCCTGACTTGGTCTACTGGGCCACTCTGTGTCCTGGGGCTACCAACTAAGGGGTGTTCTAAAGTCACTATTGCTACATGTCGTGAATCAGGCACCATTATCTCAAATATAACCCATATTCACCATGTTTTGAATGTGTGATCCCAGGACCCTAGCTTATGCCACCTAATGTCATATTGCCATCTCAATACCAAATGGCTCAAAACAAATTTGGGTCAAGGCTGTAGTGGATCCCAACACCCAGTAGTAAGGGATGACCTGCAAGAGATCCTCTGTGGAAATATCACACTGAAAGAGGATTCTATAGTGTGGATTGCCTTGCAAGGACAGTATCATGTCTTGCCATTTCATCATCCCAATACACAAAGGCTACAAATTCTGATGAGCTCGTCAATAGTGCCTCCTGGACTTAGGCTACTGCTTTGAGTATACTGGATATTATTATCTGTCATATCATTGACTAAATAATGATATATTACTGACTATTCCCCACTGACTTTGCCTCACAAGTGAGATAATTGTCTGATTGTGCATATATCTCAGAGTCTCTAAGTTGGCTGTTAATCTCCCATTGCCAGGATCTGTGAGGCTTGAAACAAGAAGTGGTCAATAATTTTTGGGTTAGGCAATTAGACATATTATCTATAATGTCTTCAAGGACCGAGATTAGCTCTAGTATGTTTCAAACTTGAAGGCTTCATCCAAGCATAACCTTATATATATATATATATATATATCATGACTTTATATAGGTATGGTATGGGTATAACCAAATAATGTGAAAACATCGGACATCCCCATAAACTGCCCAACAGTCGACCAGCCTGTGGCAAAAATGGTGCCCTCTCCAGGAACAATAATTAGTGACTCCGTCAGATTTGTCACCGCATGACCAATCAACTCACCAGAACGACTCAGCCGAATTATTGATAAGCAAAAGCTTACGAAGCAGTATTAACCATCCTGGGAGCCATTTAAAAATAGTGCACCGACTAGGGGTATAGTTCGCTTCGCTTACTGATCATCCAGCTTATCAGATCCAAATAAAGACACCGATTATGAAGGCAAGAGCAGAGATGACGAAGCAGAGTAGTGGCTATCTGAGGAACAGCCAATCAGGAGGAAGAATGAGCACTTAAAAATAGAAACCCAAGGAGACAGTGGTGCCTGGCATCTAAAAATAGAATTTAGAAATAGTATATAAAGGATCCAATCTCGTGTACGTAGCCCAGTTACTATCTTTGAGTTTCTCACCCCCCAGTTTGGTCAGCCTAGACAGGGAGTCTAGTCTACCAGGTTTCGGCTTCGTTTCTCTAAGTGCTCTACAAGAGGTAGGCACCAACAAGCGATTTTGATAAGCCACAGTGTTTCAAGTTTCGATCAAGTTTCAAGTTACGGTTAAGTTGTTTCAGTCTTCTCAGCCACTGTTCCCAATTGGGTCTAGTTTAGCCACTAACTAAACTAGCTTCGATAAATCCCTTTTTCGGTCACTAAATTAGTATACTGCTTTACAGTCTAGGACTAAGGCGGCCAACCTTGTCCCACCCGAACCGACTAGGAGCATCCCGTCTCTTGTTTGTATAGACCAGATATCCTAGGGTATTGAAACCAAATACCAGCATCACAGCACGCATCAGGCGGAAGATGCTCCAGGAGATGTTCACTGTGCACGCACGCGCCTATCCTCTTGAAAATCAAAATACTATCTACTATGTACTGATTTTGTGTGTTGCAGATCACAAATGCCGCGCTTGCCACAAACCCCATCTACCCGACCCATATGTTGTACCCAGGGCCTTACTACAGGCTTTCGACGACATGCGGGCCGTTTCAGCAGCCCCTGTGCATGACAGCCCCACGCTTGACAAACTTTTGGCCTCTTGTGTTTGACCCTGACAGATTCCTGCGCGCACTCTACATGCGCTACCCCAGTGAGCTCTGCACGTGCTACCACAGTGAGTGATTGCACCCCATTGCCCTCTCCTCTCCACCTACAAAGCAAATCATGCCCGAGACTTTACCACAGGTCTTGCAGCTGACACGCCAAGTATGGCTACGGGGCTGCCCTGCTCTCCTTACACCTTACATGCTAACCAATTTTATTTGAGGCTCCAACCACGGATGCGACTGCGACTCAGCCCCAACTGATCTAGCGAAGAGCCACGGCGTAAGGTTACTCAAGTTTGCTCTCTTCCTGAGTTATTTGCTAATATTCTTCCTGCAGCAGCTTGAATCGGCCTAAAGAGAGGGTGGAAAGAGCTCTTGCTCCTTCCTCTCCATCTATCTTAAAGCTACGCCTGAGCCTAGCAGATTGTCGCCCACTTGCAAGCCCACCTCACCAGGCCTCACTGCGACATATTTTATAGACACCGAGCTGGCCAGTGGCCAGCTCAGGGCCATTAGATGTGCCTGTCTTTGCAAGTCGCCAAAGTACTCTGCCATTGGCCTCAACCACGGGCCACACACATGATGCCGCGGCCCATGCATCTTAGTTGACACCCCCCTGCATTTCTGGTAAGCTTTACCTCTGTGGCGCGCTGTACCATGCTGGGACCCCGCCTGGGACCCACCATACAGCGCGCCTGTGCAGTCATGGCGTATATCTCATGCTAATGCATGTGTCATAGTGACCCCAATTGCCCTGTGTGTAAGCTTGCAGCGGAGCATGGCACCAGGTGCATGTGATATGTATCAAGTGGCCACACAGGCTTTGTCCGCGCAGCCCACACAGCCATGCCAACCTAGGAGTGGCCCCCCTGATTTGGGTAGAGCCAAACACGCGCTAGGCCGGCGCGAGTTGTGCTTCAAATGAATGAGCAAGGCACAAAAAGGTGAGTACTTCTACCTCTACCCCACTGTGGAGGCCCAGTATCTATGGGGGCTACGCCAAGACCCCAGGAGAAAAGCCTTCACAAACATTGCTATCACTGCCTTGTACGGCTCGCTGACACCCTCAGATTTCCAAGATCAGACCTTGCGGTGGCGCAACATGAACAACCCTATCCTTTGGGCTGCAGCCTCACAAGATGGTCGCTGTCAGACTGCCCTGTATTGCTCAAGCATCAAGATGGTTCTCCTCAGCTTGGGCTCGCAACCTGCACCTCAAGGCTCGCACAAGAATGTCTGACCCTCAGAAGCTATGAGTGCCTGCGTGCTCTCCCTATAACGTCCTTGGGCAATAGTAGAGTCACCCGCCCAGATCCCTTCCCCTTCACCTCCATACTTGCTGCGACAGCTTTTACATAGCCAGCCTCTGCTGTGCCATGCCACTTCTCCGCCTTCGCCACTTGCTGCTTGTACTTGCCGTCATGGGCCTGGCTCCTTGACTGACTCAGCACCTGTGAGAGCTGTGTGCTCGCCTCTACGGCATTCTCATGCGTGCTCTTGAGCCATTTGTTGGCGGAGGTAATGCACTCGTCTTCAATGGTGAGATTTCTCTGCCGAGAAAGCACTGACCATGCTATTGTTTTAGCCCTACGGAGTGCATGGATGTCAAGGGGATCTACTCACTCAATCGCTTCAATCATCGTGCAATATTCTCGGATATCGACTCAAAAGCCTAGAGCAAGGCCGTCATCATGAGGTTTTATGGTAGAAAATGAGGCGCACATACCTCAAGTGATTGCAGCTTCATATTGTCAAAGTAATGTCCCTTCTTTACACCGCCTAATAAAGAGAAGAATTTACCTTCAAGATTCACGTCTGCATGAAGAGTCTCAAGTGTATTAGTTGTTGAATCGCCTACTTGTCAGATAACCTTTGGTATAAGGCTTTTCTCCCAGCAAATCCCTGGTAGTGCAACCTGGCAGTGAATCTTATCATGGACCCAATCTGAGTAAGTCGAATGGGTATCTGTTAGCAAGTATATGGGCAAGAGAGCCGTTGGTAGAACACTTGCTGGCACCCTTCTTTCCCCCTTCACTTGCAATGGCACAAAGAGTCCCCTCAAAATTAGGATGCCTCATGCAAATGAGGCTACACATCTTCCGCTTAACACTTTCTGGGACAAGCGAAGCGTCAATGTTCCACTTGATGTGAACATAGCAAAGCTGAAAAAGTCTTCAAAAATGTTCATATTCCGTCAAGCTGGTGAGCAGCCTATGTTCCTCGTGGAGATCGAACTTGTGGGGGAGTTTTAGCGCAAGAGATTGTAGGTGCAGGTCCAACCCTACGCACAATATGAGCTCCCATGAGAATATGGCATCCATTAAATTTCTTACCTTTTGCCTGCCCTGCATGCTGGTCCCCCGCCCACTGCAGAATACCAACATGGTCGTCGAGTGAGTTTGCGTGAAGGTGCCGCCACTTTAGTGGTGCGCCCATGTCCATCTGCACAATCTCCTCTATCTTATTGAAGATGATGGTGTGCGCGGCGGTGCTTTGGCGGTTGAGAAATACTTGGCAGTAGGGGATTGCTATCAGAATGTAAGCCTGGTGTTCAACAACTGCCAAAAAATACACAGCCTTACCCATATTTGCTTTACTGTCCAAGCCTCCAATTTTGAATTCTAAGAAACCTGCAACATGCTTGAATGCGATATCACTTTGCAGATACTGGGCGGCCGCAAGCCTATGGCTGCTCTCGCGGCTCATACAAATGACAATACACAATGTGTGATCACTTGAGGTATTGTGGCTCTCTGGATCATCTTCGTCATATACGGGAAGGCCATCCATGGATATTTCGGCTGCATATTGAATGTACTGAGCGGTATCTGGGGTGTCTTTGAGATGACAGAGGCCTTATTGAAGCTGTGATATTGCGACAGTACTTGTGGAACTGAAGGCATACCTTTCCAACCAGTTCCAAGGGGAAACATCTTCTCTGGGCTTGAAAAATACAGGTCTTGATATGCTCACAATTTGCCAGGGAAATATGTAGACAAGGGTTTTGAATGCTGGGAAGGCGGGTGTTGAGGTATGTGCGGGTCACTGGATGTCGCAGAAACCAATGAGGGGTGATGTCGGCTAAGTCTTGCTCAATACTGGATAGTAGAGCCAGGACTTCAAGATGTATCGAAGGCGGTGTTTTTGTGGGAAGAGGGACTGGGTGCGAGTGGGCGCTTCGGGACACAATCAACATGTGAGGGCATGCCACCTGGTATTCTTCAAGTGGCTCAAAGCAATGGAAAGTAGCCTGGCAGGGTAGGTGGACCATTTTGCCCAGGTCAAGACTACCATCCGCCGCACAATGCTCACAAGCTAATTAATTTGGAATCAGAAAATTTTCACCAAGAAACTATTCACACCCACATACAGCAATTGACCCTAACTGAGGTATGATTGGCCACATATGTACACGTCGCCAAGGGGCCATATCCATCTGCACGTGCAGCAAGCTCAAATTTTGCGATAGTCTCCGTGTCATCATCAAACAGAGCCTCGAGATACTCCGTCTCGAAGAGGCCATTTCCTTGAGTATAGGTGAAGAGGTGGTTGCGAAAACCCCCTGGGCATGGGTTGAAGTGTTTGCACCTGCAGATAATAGGAGATAAGTCCGCTAAATCAATGTAAATGGTGAACTTGGTGCTAACCGGACAAACACCTACCCCACATCTTCATAATCAAAAATCAGCTGCCCATCACATGTTGCTTTTGGATTGTGCCCTCGGTGGATCTCCCGCAGTCGCATGAGTCACGCACTTTCTGTATCGTCTAGCGGAGCTGCTGGAAAGTTGGAAGGTGATGGAGGCCCTAGGCAGCCATGGACAAGATATGAGTGATAGAGTGTAAGTGTCTTTGCCAAGAGGAGTCGCTGAGCCATTCCGACATTCCGCAGTTTTTGATAATCTTGAAGGTGCAGCTGAAGCGTCTCACGAGTAGCTCTCTCATGAGGGGTGCAAAGCACTTCTAAGTCTGCATATGAGCAGGCTTTGCAACCCTGGCCTATATAAAATTAGTGACAAGCTTTAACAGAGAGGCGAAAAAATGCGTAAACTGACAAGTGAACTGAGAGATTCTGCAATAGACTGTATCTCCATTTGCATTGACCAGCAACGGGCAAAAAAGGTCCTTGCCATGCTCAGCAGTCCGACTACCGGAGGGCTCACCCTGCGAGTATGCGAAACTTGAACGTGGGTTGGTCCAATTATCAGGGTCAACCTCAAAGAGATGGCCTATAGGTTGTTTGGTGTTGGTGGCGGGATACTCAATGATGGCGCCTCTGGCATAAGTGAAAAGCTGGGCGAGTGTTGTCTTTTGGTTCAGAAAGACATTTTCTGCAACTGAGCTGATGTCGGGGTCGGTGAGGGCGTGGATGGGAGTACTGGTGGTGACCGTGGGGGCAGGTGTCACAGTTGTACTTGCTGCATGAGTTGAGTCTGATGACACTGTGCTACTGTGCGGGAAGTCTGGCGCCGGGTTGTGCAGCTGATTAATAGAGAGCATAGTGTAGTCTATGAAGGGAAGCAGAAGGGAGTGTGGGGGTTACACGAGTCATTCCTAGTAGCCTTTGTGTATATCTGAGAGTCAAGCTGCAGAAATTCAGGGGCTGCTTGCTAGGTATGACAAACATGTCAAGGCACACCAGATATTGGGCGCCGATGTCACCTGCCAATGAGAAGGCTGAGTGAGTCTCAATTTCTCCAAGTTTTGGCTGAAGGTGAAGGTTCCAGGGGCCCCAGAGCGCAAGTTCCAAGCTAATGGCAGTTGGCTGAGCTATCTTGTGATGTGATGGGGCCTAGGGCATAGCAAAGGCCCTGGAATGGAAGGAAATAAATTTTGCAGAAGTGTTTGAGAGATCAGCCACAAAGTGGGCGGCAGGGGCGGGCATAGGGGCGGGAGTGCAATTTATCTAAATGACAGAGAACATTCTGCCAGGATCTGTCCATTCTTGGTCATAAATTGACATTTTCCAAATTTTCAAACGACAATATAGGGTATTACTAGCAAATGCAATGTGATGGACCCGTTATTTGATATTTCTTCTTCAAATAGGGACTTGTATATAGATATATAGGGTCAATCTGATTAATATATAACTTTTTATCTTGGTAAATGAATAGTAGCCATTGCTAGACAAGGCCCATATGAATACTGGTATTTATCATGTTTAAAAAAACAGAGGTTGATAATGTGTGACTAAGAATGAGCCGATCATAACAAGCTTTTCTCTTGAATTCAAGGACAGTATATAGCCTCACCCATACCTAGTGTTTTGTGGAAAGTTTCATCCCTAAATACTCGGCAATGTTAGAATTTTGACAAATGTTCGATAGATCAATTTACCGGAAATCCTCAATTTGAACCGGTCATGCTTTCTAATGCCAGAGCAATGATCTAGTCAAGCTCTATGGCTGCTATAGCCTGTATATATACCAAGAAATCCCATGTAGCCCTCTACTCAATAGAGCTATAGCCATGTCAAGATTTATCCAAGAAAATAGAATATTTATAATACTTGCAGCACTTTGACTGGCAGAGCTGGCTACTAAGAGCTGTCCAGAGTCGCTCATTAGCATCACTGAAAGCCTCATAGGTGTTCTAATATGCCTGGATGCCTGTAATGGTTCTATTTCAATGATTTACCATATTTGGTTTTGCTGCTCAAAAAACTGTCCACATGATGCACCACTTTCAAATGCTGGTAACTCCATTGGTTTTGATTCAAATTACAAAATTCAAAATGCATCTGAAAGCGGGGATTCTATGCTACAAACCGTCTACCAGACATCTTCTGTAATATGCAATAGGTCCTGTGGAAAATGGTCATCTTTCAAAATGTGCGGAACATGTGGACAGTTTTTTGAGCCACTGTATATAGGGAGCCAGCAGCAGCAGCCCAGCCGGCTCAATCTCCCCCATTCCCCAATGGGCCAGTAGCAGTAGCAGTAAATAATTAATTATGATACACAGCAACAGCTGCCTGCAATTAATTATTCTAATTAATTACAACCACAGCTATTGCTGGGCTGAATCAATATAGGGTAACTAGCTGCACCTGTGTTATAATTAATTAACGTAACCAGGTCCACTGGTCCTTGATGAATTTGCAGGCAACCTAGTTGTAGAATGTCCCCAACTCCCCAGAGTCCTGAGCGTTCTGGAATAAAAATGGCTTTCGAGAGAAGCCAGGCGCTCTTTGTGTCTTTGAAGTGCTCTTGAGCCCTAGCTGGCTTTGTCTCTGAGCTCTTAACCTTGGGTTTGGTAGTTCTTTTTTTGTTTGGCATAAGAGAGGACAAAGAAATGAGAAGAGCAGGGTGAAAATGTAAGTCAAAGTTGTTCAGTTTCTTCCATCACGGACTAATTTACGCCACCACTTGTCTCGAAATAGCCATGGCCGCTGACCGGTCAAGCACAAAATCAATCGATTTGAGCCTGATCATGTCTCAAACCAGCCGCTTTCAGACCAGCCGTGTTGTCCTACATATGACACATAAATACCCTTGCATGTTTGTGTGAAGAACAATATTATGTGGTTGGGAAGGAAAACTTAAATCAATGAACCTGATTCCCTCTGCAAATCAGGTATCATATTCACCACATGCATGCAGGTGAGCCTGATTTTACAGATGCAAATCATTGTCTTCTCCTTTGCCGCTACATCCATCCAGATTCCCCTCACCATGTTGCAAAGGCTCGTGTATGGTGAAAACTCTTTTCTTGATGACGAAGACATGTGTAGGATGTTTGCAGCTCTGGGAATACCCAACTTCTATGGCCCTGCTGCCACTCCACCCCCGCACCCACCCCCGCTCCCAAATGTGATCGCGCTATTGCAGCGAGGGACGTCAGCACAGCAGGCAGGTAACACTTGCCCCACTCCTGTATCTATCACACTATTAGCTACCTCATCTATTGCATCGGCTGGCAGCGGTGATGCACCACTAGGCCACCTGAAGAAGACCCTGAGGAGCTCAATGCAATGACAGAGGAACTAGATCAGTGGGAGGATGACAGATCAGGGCCAGACCCCTACTGTCTTCCGAAGTCGAGTGAGTGATATGATGGACGTTCACCAGGCCTGTTAGGACTAGAGCTCGGTGACTTGAAATGGTCGGATCCGACTAAGTGAACTTGTTATCACTTGGAGGGACACTTGCGTTCTGTTGCAAGGGCGAGGTGGAGTGAAGACATTACGCGCAAGTGTCTGGAGAACACAAGTTGATTATCAAGTAAATCGAGAGTATACAAAGGGGCTTACCTGGAGAACACAAGAGGATAGATCTTGGTTCTCCGAGGTAGCTGAACTCTACTACTTATACTATTCTAACTGTGCACAGACCATGTTTGTACGTATTTACTAAATACCTAAACTAGGGTAGACAATATCACGTGCTGACTATGTATGACGAAGCGGGGCCCGATGAGTCAGACAGAACTATGTAATGATCCGTTGCTTAGGTATCGATCCGAATAGAGCGGGTCTGTCTTGTAATACTAGTGACTAATCCTAGACATGTGATGACCAGTCACGTGGCTTGGTGTCAATAGCGTCACGTGACGCGAATGAAGAAATAATAAGTAAAAATGAAAATAAAGTATAGTCCGTAGGTAATAGTTCATAGGGGTTTCGGAATATATATAGGCAACTCATGACAAGGCCGTTTACTAACCATATATCAGCTGTCACCCTGGATGAAGTTCGCCTACAGATGACTGAAGAGGAGAAGACTTGCACAGAGGAAGGTTCAGCCTTCACTCATGAGGTCACCACAGAAGTGTTTCTCCTCTTAGGACCCGAGATATAGAATCTTCAGTGAGTAATTCACCACCACATACTGAGGGCCGTCGTGGATATGGTTCTTGGGTGTGAAGTTTGAAGGCTTGGATGATCTGATGACTCATAAAGGTGCGCTGCAGTAACTCTTTAACAGTTATACCCTACTGAAATTACCTGGCAGCTCTACGTGTTGAATGGGCCAAAGCCAAAGCTCGAGGTGCAAGATGGGGCGAGGAGGTTATGTTGCTCGATGAAGGGATGCGACAAATCCTCCAATTCTGCGAGTGGAAGGAGTTATGGTGGAAGTACCAACAGTACACTCACAAACTGTTATCACACAAGAAGACACTTCAGGAGAGACTTGAGGTGTTGTAGAGTCTTAGCGCAGTGTGCCTTGGTGTCCTGAAGGGGACTGCACAGACTGCACCAGAAGGTTGTGGTAGGCTTCTGGAGAGTGTGGGAAAACTCCGGAGGGCCTGTGTTCGATCCGAGGGGTTGTTTGAGACAATGGGGGGATGGGGAAAGTGATATGGAGGGGAAGGAAATGTGGTGGAAACAACTGGAGGTGACAACGAATGAAGTGGAGAGACTGGAGCCCTTAGGCGACTCGGAAAACGATTAGAGAGAGTAGAGAACCTTAGGACACAACACAATGATGAATCAACGCAGTCCAGAGCTACAATGTCTGAGTCCGGAGCAACAGAGGACAAATCCGGAGCAGTAATTTGCCTGGCACACAAAGAACACAACCGGAGCAGCACACAAAAGCGGAGACTCAAACTGCGAAAGCTCCTGGAGCTCACAAAGGGAGAGGGGTACACAAAGGGGTGATATTAGGTGTAGTGTGAGGCGATCCAGGATCTCTTAAATACTGTAGGTAGGATATGTAAGAGTCCAAACACGAGTCTACAAGATTCTGGAATATCTGCCTGCTGCCTAAGGAACAATAGGTATGAAAACAAACAATATCTGTAGTAGGAATAGTCCATGTATGTAGCCTAACAAAGTGGAGGGCATGTGCATCAATGCAGAGACCATGTGCATCAATGCGGAGACCATGTGCATCAAATCCGGAGTTCCGGTAATCACAGTAACCGAGGCACGAGGCTGCTGGGGCCATCGGAGTCTGTCCGGAGCGTGGGAAAGTCCAGAATGTGGAAGCGTTGGAAGGTGTGTGTTGTATGGACATGAGGTAGATGCGGAATGGTCTTGGAAATAAAGGAATAGCGAAGGGATGGATGTAATGAGTCAAACAAGTCTGTAGATATGCACAAGAACCTAGTAAGGATGTACAGCAGCTCCGGAAGAGGCACGGGAAATAATGAAAACTCCGGAGGATGCTTAGAGACGCTGGAGCTGTAGGAGTATGTAGGAAACATCGGAAACTCCGCAGGAGCCCCAGAGACGCAGGAGCTCCAGCTAAGCACCAGAATCATTGGAAACCCAGATGTACCACCTAGCCCGTTTACAGTCTCTACAGCGTACATGGAAAAGCAGATGGCACTCAAACACGACATCGCTCAATTGTGGACGGCCAAATGGAGCAAAATCTGAGAACGTGCCACATCCATCATCACTGGCAACTTTCCTCCAGATTACAATGAGGACGAAGATGAGGACTATGTTGGCGCCACTGAGGTGATCAAATTTTATTACAAAGATTACGATGACACCCAGTAGGAGGAGCATATGTACTTTTGCAATATCATTAATTATCTCGAATTCATCAAAGTCAGTGTCGGGAGATGGTAATGAGCAGGGCTGAGTGGGGTGGTGTGACATTGTTGAGCAGCTATCATGATGTACTGAATGATGGTGCTGAGTAATTATCCATATCATGATGTCCAGCATGATGGTGCTGAGTAATTATATGATTGTATCCCAATATACATGATGTACCCGAGACCAATACCAGGTATACCCAGGGTATACCTATATAGTATACTACATAGCCCTAGCAGCCAACATCATGATGCTCCAGGTGTGACTTAACACAATATCATGATGCCAGCACAGGGACTGGTGATCTATCTATATAATGTATGTAGAATGTGTGTAAGCCTTTCATGAAGCGCTGAGCTTGCAATAGAGTGAATGGCGCAAACCAGCACACACCACCAGAGTGACCAGATCAGGCGTGTTTGTTGTTCAGCGCCCGTCGTGTCTTGCTCTCTCCCTTGATGTCGGCGGCCTCAACAACGCAGGAGAAGCAGGAGATCGTTCGGGGGACCTCACACAAGGTACATGCACATAGCTTAATCACTGACTTTAGGCGATTTTAGGACCACCTAGGACTGTGCAATACATGGAGCAGTCCTGGGCAGCTTTGCAGCCCCCCCGTCACTCCATGGCCTCCCACCACCATCAAAAACCCCCTACACTCTCTCAAAATGAGTGTGTGGGTCTATATTATTGATTTAATCACCCCTTCTCCACTAGTGTCCTCGAGCGCAAATGCACATGTGCGCACCCACTGTGTTTTTCTCATCCAACACGCGCTCCCCAGCTTGCCTTACGCCCTTGCCAATGGCCCCCTATCTCTTTTATCCCATTTACACTTCTATGCACCCCCAATTACAACCTTTTCTCTGCAATTGCCATGTCCACATACTGGAATGTGAGTGTGTGCACTGGCATTCCTGCTGCGTGTGCTCCCCCATTGTGCCCACAACCTCCAACACCATACTCCTACGCCTCCACACCTCTGTCTGCTTTGCGGTCCCGAACACGAGCGTGCACACTCATGCTCCATCCACGTGCTAGCAGGGTGCACCGCCTATACTACACGTCATCCACAACTTGTGAGAGTCCTCACAAGCCTTGGCAATGCATATCTATGGTGTTGTGGCAGCTACTAGCATTCTCTCTATATCTTTACTTCCCTTCTTAGCCCTACAGACATAAGCTTTGCTTTTTGAGAGTGTTGCTGCTACATCTCCTACCTCCCTCCCTCCCTTTCTCCTTTCATTTTGCTCATTCTGACTGCTGAAATAATATATTACATGTATCTATCACAGTACTTACATCCCTAGCTATATTAGACAATCTTAACTTTTTTCCCCACCCAATTGTGTGCATAAGAAAATATTCACTATTTTTTCAGTATTTTCAAATTATTCCATTGATGTTAGTATGGGATACAGGAGTGCAGCTAGTCTATAATGTAATAATAAATGAGTACTGGGAGAGTAATTGAAAGAGGAGAGCAGGGAGGAATGGGGAGGCCAATTACTGGTGGTGATGCCCAAATTGGGGTTGGCCACTTCCAAAAGTGGAAGCAATAGATTCACGTGCAGGTGTGAACCCATATGGGACCTAACAGCCAGGTGCTCATCTACCATATCTGGAAATTGTATTTTTTGATTTGAAGCCACCCACAATCCACTACAGGCAATAAACCCAATGGCACAGCATCAGGTATTCATGGGAATGCCACGGGGAGGACCGAGGGCAGCCCAAAATGGCCCCCCCGCAAGGCTGTGCCACAGCCTGGTAAGATCCATGGCTTTTTAAATCAGTTTTTACGGTAACAGCCAGTGGTTTTTGCCTAAATATTACCACCTGGGCTCATATGATAGGGAGAGTGATGTGGATGTTTGGGTCAGAGTTTGAACACTGTCACTCACTAACTCATGCGCCAAGCACTTCCTGCCTCTCCACCTTCACCTTTCCTATATTTCCATCTCTCCTTCCACCAGCACCTTACAATGTCTGGTAAACACAGATCAGTTTCTGTCAACAGTAAGTGATTGCACTTTCTCGCTCTTTCTGCCCTGTTTTGAAGTCACAATCTTACAAGTTACCTTCACTTCTCTCCCGCCTTGATTGGTTGGCCCTGGGATACTTTGAGAGTTGTGTTGTCCGGTCTCAGTTTTGTTGCCTATCAAGCAGTGCTAGACTTCAAGTTGCGCTGTTGCATTGCACCTCTTAGACTTTATGTCAGAGTCACACGAGGATTTTGAAGCCTCTGCTAGACACAGTGTTGTGGATTTGGCTGTCTTGGGGTGTGCATTCCACTTGTGCACACTAGAGTCTCATTCCATCTTGCCACTCAGTGCCGGGCAGCTATGCCCAGCGCATCTGGGGACACCATGGAAATTGTCTTTGGTCTCACATGAGCATTACTTAAGGCTCTCAAGTGAAGATTATGGCCGCATCAGCCCCAGGACTTCTGCGCGGAATAGCTTTCGAGGACAATTAGAACCATATGATGTGTTGGCGCTAATGCATTATCCTCCCTGGATTTCAAACATACCACAAATTCTTTTCATTGATCTTGAAATAACTGAGTTGCGGGCACATGCTGACAGTCGATTTGGCCTCAAAGATTATGCCATAGTGCCGCAAGTGCACTGTGGATCATATCCATGGCTTCCACTTGTGCTCCGGCAACTGTCCACACTGGAGGAGCGCAACGCACATCCTCACGGAATTCTGTGGGACAACTTACGCCCGTCTGATTTCATTTGTCCTACTGGATGTTCTTTCGCTGGCCTAGGTGTTATCGAAGATGGTCATATCACTCACTTTTATCATCATGTATGCGGCATCAAGCAGACGACTCTTGTAGGCCTACAAAGGTGTTCATATCCCTCTATTGTGTTGTGCACAGCTGCCGCAATGATAGCCACCATTCATCGCCTGGGCAAGCTCCCCATGAGCTATCGTGACCTCAATCTTCAGTGGACGCAAGCCCAGCGCCTTGTGTTGGACCTACTGGCAATGCAGGTGTATTATGACTTCATGTTTGCTTGTGTGATACAACATGATAAAGTCTGGCCTCTAGCATCCGAGTACATTGGTTGTTTCACAGAAATTCCAACAATTGTTGAGAACATGTATCACACTGGTGTCCCTGTTGTTTATCTCTGTTGTGATGATGTTCTCAGTCCTTCCATCCTTTGTATTTGGAATGTTGTCACTGTGTTTGCACCGTTACCCAAGCATCTTGTTCTCGCGGAGTGGCCTGACCAGCCATGCCAAAATCTGCACATTGGTGCAAGTGGCGCCTCCAGGGTTAATGTGAATCATCCTTTAGGCTACTATTTTGAATATCTGCCATTACTTTCAACTTGTCGTGATGACACCGCCAATTTGTCTCTCTTCCGCAAACATTCCAATCCGGTTTTGACAGGCAATGGTCCATCAATGTACAGCAGGTCACCTGAACACTGTTTGCCATCACCTTCTCCTGCAGACAATGACACACTGTTACACCCATATGAACATTTATCAACGAGCAATGAGACTATTTCAGTTGTGGAGACAACCAGCTCGTCTTTGCAGTCTGTTCCTGAACATGTGAAGAACTGCCAAAAGATGAAAATGGGTTGCATTGCAAAGCAGCCGGTGAAGGAGAACTCTCGCAAGGCTTGTGAGCAACTTTTGCATAAGTGCAGTTGTTGGATGTTTTAATATGTGTCACTCATGCTCTCATAGATTTCCTTAAATCACAGTGTAGTTTGCATGTCCCTCGCCCCCTTCAAAACACAGTGCCATCTGTCAACTGTGATAAGTGGGCACCTTTAATTGGGGAACTCATGCCGTGGCCATCTCCGGAGTGGTTGTACGCTCGCCAGTCTGTTACGTGCACTGTTCCATTAAAGGACCTCTTACGCAAGTCACAGGCAAGTTTGATGTTGCCTAATCCAGGGTATTTGAGTGGCTGCAATGAGAGGTTGAGGTGCATAGCCATTGCCACATGGCTTTCTATCTGAGTGAACCACTGGGCACAAATGTTGTATCCCAAACATCCGCACATGCCAGTTGTTTCTTCCGGCACTTGGCACAATTTTTTAAACTTCTGGCTGTGTATGCCGGCCTCCGTTGCCATTCTACTTCCTCCGGGAGTCAACTCTGGTAGCATTTATGATGATGCGACAGCAGCCGCAGTGAAGATGTTTGGGGAGCAAATGCTGGCCATCAAGCAGTGGAGGTCTTCTGGTGTGGAGAACACTTCGCTGTTGTCCAAGGTGGTGTTCATGAGATGCCTTTGCGTGTAATCCGCCAGATCGCCTGGAAGCTCATAGAGCTGAATTTGTGTTATGAGGTCTTGGCCCTTGACAAGTTGCTCACACCCCACAAATGGATCAATGAAGACTTCAGTAACCAATGTGTGGAGGCTATTCTGCGTGTGTTTCATCCTAATGTCCTTTCTGCCTGTCACTGGTGTGTTCCCAATTGGATCACTTGCCAGCCCTCAAGGTGTTGGTTGTGCGAAGTTCTGTGGGATTGGGAGTGTGCTAGCAATGTTATCAGATTCTTGCTTTTGCATGAACCTCAAACAGCTGAGTGTGAGGAGGCATCATCATTGGAAAGACACACAATGGAATTGTATTATCAGACTTTTTACGAGTATTTTCATTGTCCCCCTATCATTCCTGCCTTGATCCCTAATTGATGTATGTTGTTTGTAATGCATTGATTTCTCATGCCTGCTGTTGCATTTTCAACTCTGTGCAGCATGTTAGGTGTGTGTTTCCTTTGCTCTTTCACTCTCCCACTTTCTCCACTGATGCCTGTTAAAAATCCTTTCAAGTTACCCAATTTCCCCATGTGCGTGTCCGCCGACATTGTTTAACAAGACTCTGTCCTTGCCTCCACCACTGGCCCCTCAGAATTCCAGCAGGTGCTCACCAGTCGTGATTTATATTGCAAAGGGCGGCGGCGGCAAGCTTTCACAGCGACTTTGGCAGGAGTGTACACTTTCCCAGCTCTAATGCCATCACTGTCTACTCCAACCGGTGATCCAGTGCTGGCTGTCAATATCACTCTGGCAGACTCTCCAGACCCATCTATGTATGATGCCCAGTCTGCACATGATTGGGGTGAAGCCACTCTCAAATCAGGTTGGTCCACCAACTACATTAGGCCTTCAGATTCAACTCAGGTCAAGGTGAAACCTTCTAACATCAATACCACTCAATGGTCCAAATGGTCCAGTGTTGTCATTCCGGGTTTTATCCAGCCATATCTTGCCCTCATGCATCACACTGATTGTTTGGCCACGGTGGACCAGAAGTATGTTTCTTCCTGCACTTGCTATCAGAGCAAGGTGCAGTCATTAAGTGTTACATGTGTATACTTTGATTGTGTGTTCATCATTTCTATTGTTCTGTCTACAAACACTAATTGTCTTACAGCTTTGCAATTGTTGCACCCCCACACCAGAGTTTCTGTTGGCTCGTGATTTAATGGCTTGTTCCCTCACAAGTCCATCCCTAGTGATTGACATAAAACTGCTCGAGTTTGCAAGACTGCAATTCTTGTGCATGTCACCCAATACTTCTGGCTGGTGTGCTACGCTCAAGGCCTGCTTGAGCTCATTGGGGTATAAGCTGAAGACATGGGTGTGTTTCACATTCCACCTTCCCCAAGATGTTTGTTGATCATTGTATAGGACACCCTTTGTAGGTGTTTCATTAATGGCCTACATTGGTACTATGCCCTTTTAGATGCTGTTGAAGTGAATGTGCAGGGTGTCTTAGAAAATACTCAGGACTGTTTAGCTGGGAGTGGAACATTGCACCCATTGTCGCCGCCGCCCAGGCCAATTTCATTGCTGCCCCCATCTTCCCCTCCACTCCTGTCATCACCGTCTTTGGCATCGTCACCCTCTCTTGGATCAGTGACCCCATTGCTGGCCACACCAACAAGTGGTTTGCCATCTCCAACATCACATTCATCAACACCATTTTTCTCTTTGGACACCCCCAGCCCGAGCAGTCCTTCCTCTATTCAGCTGAATGCAGAGCTCTCACCACTTTCTTTGTGAGACCGCCCTAGCCCTTATCTGTGCCACCATTATTATTTGTGTTTTGGCTCTGTCAGTGAGTGTGACAGCCCTAGAGCTGACAAGGCCGGAGACCCTGGTACAGGGGACTAGCGAGCATGGGCACAGGGGTGGACACAAGTCCAGATGGGGACCAGAGCTCCTGAGGGAGTCCCGGGCCCTTCGGGGATCCTGTGGCGAGTCTCGGAGGCGATGGGAGATCCGCGATAGGTGAGAGAGAGGTAGAGGAAGCAGCCAAGCTCCTAAGGAGGAGGGGCTACGCTGAGTAAGCGCTGGTGAGCGCGGTGGTGCCCCAAGTGCTGGGGCGAGTCACAGAGGATCGCCTAGTGCCTAGTGCTTGCACTCCAGAGTGGAGCAAGCACAGGCCCAGGCAATAGATGATAGAAAAGAGATGATATTGCTATATTGGGACATGCTACTACTGTATGTGGCCTATAGCAAACAAGAACAAACACATGGTGGCACAAG
>JACXVL010000442.1:0-51755 GCA_014898675.1 Athelia sp. TMB | reverse complement strand
CCGAAACGTCCTTTGAGTATATACGACCATCCAGCAGGAAATGATGTCCGATCTTGCTGGCTGCATCCACGTATGGAAATCAGTCCCAATGAGTTAATTGATTATCCCCCAGATTGAATTTGAGAATCGCCAAGAAGTGCTGCACTGTAAATCCCATGTTCAAATCATGTCGAACCTGGGCTGAGTGGCCGTAGGCACGTGATACTCGTGGCACATATGGCAGGAATTCATGGTATATATCTGGATCAAATAGAACGTATACATGGTCGAGATCGCCGTAGATAGAATGTACATATTGACAGTCACCATCGCCTTGAATCTTTAGAATCCGACAACGAACAGCCTAAATTCCCCATCACCACCCTGCCCCATCCCCCCACCAAAGCGCCCGGCGAGTCCACCACCAAGACCGCCACCCAATCCACCACCCAGCCCCCCGCCGCTCTTCCGTGCTTGCTTCTGCTCCCTCCTGAGCTCCCTCCGTATCTCCCTATCGCCCCTGCGGGTCCCCGCGCGCGGATCATTGAAGCTCCCGCCAGATCGCGAGCGCCCCAACCCGCCATATCCACCACCCCCATAGCCGAGCTCGAGCTCCTCGATGCGTGGGTCGGGCGGCGGGACGGGCCCGGTGCCGCTGTCCACCCGAGTTGGGCCGACGGCGAGGATGGCCTCGATACGGCGCGGGTGGAAGAACTGCGCGTTCCACGCGTCGACGAGCTCGCGCGGCTTGGCCAGGGGGTCGCCGGGCGGGATGATCGCGTTGAGAATCGCCGAGATCGGGCCCTCGCGCCCCAGGATCCGGATGGGCTGTGGGGGCGGTATCGCACCGATGCGCTGGAGATCGGAGAGGAATCTGGGAATACGACGCGGAATTGAGCTCGGTTGCTCATATAGAGAGATATAAGACAAACCTTGTCCAATCGGACTCGTTGACGTCGTGCGTCGCGAATGGGTGGGGTGCCACTGGCGACGGCGGCGGCATGGGCGGAAACCCGTTCTTCACATCGCCTCCGAGGGCAATGAGATAGGTGGGTGGGAAGGGGTTATACGGGAGCCCTTCGAGAGGGCTCCGAGAAAACGAAGGAGGCGGTCTGTCCATTCTGCCGTGCAGCTGCTGATGCCCCATCCCCATTCCCCCGGACGATGGTCCTGCCACACCCATGGGTGGTGGAGGGGGAGAGGCGCCGAATGAGGGGTAATGTCCGGGCCCTTGGGCTGGAAGGTCGCGGGAGCCCTGCGCCGCGTTTGGAGGGCCTGGAGGGGGCGCGAATGTGCTGGCTGGTCCACTGTGTTGGGCGCCGGCTGAGCCTTGGGCTCCAGGCCCATACACCGATGCCTGGTAGCTTGCATTGATCTCCGCCTCCTGCTTTTCGAATTCCTCAGGTGGTGGGGGCGCCATGATTATCGGTGCTGGACCAGTGTGCCCTAGTTCACGAGACTGTGAATCGTCGAGGTGCGCGTCCTTTCGATCGGGCGCGTACGAGGCGGAATGATCTGCAAGCCGATTCAGCGCGCGTAGACGGAGAGAGATACGCGGATTATCGTACCCGCGCCGATGACGGTGTCATACATCGGTGGAGGCGGCTCAAGAGACTCTGGACCATCATCGTCTGTCAGGTCGGACTCGGATACAGCGTCAGAGCCATCGAGTGCGTGCTGACGGGCCTCTGAGGGACTCGCTTTTTCGACTGGAATGATCATGGGAGCGTATGAACAGGGAGGACCAGGGTTTTAGATGGTGACTTCGCTGGCAGTCTTCTTGTATTTGTAGATCATTGATGAGCGCTGAGCTGCAAATCGGCCGGTTCGGTGGTTTTGGAGCAGTGCCTTCAAGCTTAAGTGACCGGTGGCACCGCTTCCTTGTAAGTTGTATTGCCTTCATATCTCTAGACTCCAGCATTGGCTGCGCAGAGACTGCTGCGCTTGTGAATTTCGCGTGCATCCAACTTGATTCTGCGCAGCCGCTACTCCTAGTAAGTATAGGCAACCCAGTAGCGGAATTATAGCGGGGTTATCAGGCGACCGATTCGTTGACTCAACTTGAACTCGGAAAGTGGACCAACTGTCTTATGAGATACTTAGCTTGCACTCTAAACTCAGACTGTGCTCTGATGAAAGGCTTGTGACCGTTGCTGCAACTTCGTCAATAACCGTACGCGGATTACTGCAGTCACGACCGCCAGCTGGACAGTTGAAAAGTTGAAAACACGAGGGCATAGCCAAACAAGCCATAAGCCGGTACGAGTTAAAATGAACATACCGCACTTAAACAAAATGCGGGGAGAAAGTGGTGTTGAATGCACCAGGGTTGATGGCAGCGAGTGGAGGAAGTGACCAGCCCAGACCTGACTAAGTCGGCAGTAGTGTCCATTCGAGATGAACTTGCAAACGAAGCAAATTCAAAGATTACCCAATCCAATACGAGTTTATTTCTATACATAAGAGTGCGCAATCCTTGTTAAGATCTAAGCAAGGCTAGAGCCGTTGTTATTAAACGGTGGGCACCCACAGCTGTCCACAGATATCACCGGCATCTTCGTCCGCAAATAAGAAATTGAGGACGCCAGCCAAACGAATACCAGCCTGCGCAATCAGCTTCTCGACAATAAATTCATCCCTGATCTTTCCTGAGTACTCTGGTGTGTCGAGCTCCAGATACGGCGGCTGCTCCTTGAGGTCTGTCGCCTCGCTCTGCGCCTCGTGCTTGGCACACATCGCATGCCCCGAGTGGTTGGGATTATGGTATCGCTCGCTGAATGGGTGTTCATCGAGTGCCTTGGGGAAGATGAAGTCGCAGTTCATCGCATTGATAGGCTTCGCCCAAGCGTACGGGCAGATGAGGTCATCGTCGGTCTCCGCGGCGACGTTGTGCTTGAACATGCTCAGCACAGTCTGCCACATGCCACCATTGCCAACTGCAGAGAGTTCGGGCGAAGGGCAAGAGAGCCATTGCTGTACTTCGTCTTTCCACATTCCAAAGATACCCTCCCACATCACTCGGCGAACGTAAGGATCGTAGATAGTGCCCCGCAGGTTGTACTCGACGTGGCGGTTGAGGAGGGGAAGTGTGTAATTGCGCGGCAGTGTGCGCAGGCGTTGGGCAATGAGCAAACTATCCCAGAGGCTGTGGAGATCTACCATAGGAATTAGACCTAAGCTCTCGTCCAATAAAGGGAGATACTCACTGGTATGGCGTCCGTCGAACGTGACTTTGATGCCATTCCCACCACGTTCTCTGCCAGCGGTGTGCAGCGGCATGTGCAGATCACCGTAGAAATGCACCAAGAACTTCAGCGCTTCGTTCGTGCGGCTCCCCACTTCCTCCACCTGTCCGTCCCACTCTTCCAGTGTGTGCGTCACGTTCACGATCGCGTTGAGCAAGTTGACCGGGCCATTGACCCAGCCACGATCTCCAGGAAAGGCGCATGTCTCGCTCGGATAGTCGTCCTTGCCTTCGACATAGTGCAAAGGTCCTGTCCACCCGTACCCCGGCGAGCGGCGCACGCGGTCGGCCCAGGATGCGATGGGCGCTAGATGGCATTCCGGTTCGTTCGGGTTTGTGTTGGTCCAGTTGAGGATGGCGCAGAGCTTTGGAAGCACAGATGGGTGGAGGTGGATCTGAGCAATGGTAGCAACCATTTCGTGACCTGTGAATGGCCCAGTCAATTAGCGACCACGCTCTCAATGCTATAAAGAATTCAAAGCAGGACAGACATCAGGGTAGATACCACGAGAAACTGCACGCTTCTCTACTTGGAAAGAAGTGATAAGAAGACGGCTCACCTGCTGCTCCCCATGCTAGGACTGCTGGAACAGTGCCCACTCCTGCAGCTACCGTCAAGAGAGTAGCGACGCGCATGGTAAGATAAGGGGTATACGAGAAGGCACCAGCAAGAGTTAGAGCAGTATTAGCAGTGATTCAATGTGGGGGTCAAGACGAAGGATGCCGCCCAAAGTGAACTTCGTTGCAGTGCCTGAACAGCTCAAGCACTTGAACAGCTTTATCGGAGCCTCGCCAGCACCGACAACAATGAGGACAGAAATGGAAATCACCCCTGTCTCTATGAATTTCTCTTCCTCGCCGTGAAGGCTCGCCAACTTTCAACTCCTGTGTCCTCTAATCGCTTTCTTCCGGGAGACGCCAGCCTGAAATGTCATTTTCTTTCAACTTTGAAGATGACATCGACGATTCCGAGTTGGACGCCGAAACAGCTGCCTATTTTGCCCCTGCATCAAAACCTGAGGTAGATCGCGAAGCTGCCAATACGCAAGAGCCTTTTGATGAAGTCGCCCTATCCACACTCGTGAGCCTCTCCGTTGTCCTATCTGAGAATCTGTTACCAACGATGACTCAGTGAAAAGTACAGCTTGACACTCTCCCGTCTTTCATCTCCTACTCGCCTCTTGTCATCCCATCCACGCGTGAAGCCGGTCCTAGATCGATAACGCTCTCTCGCCGAGATCTCTATGACGCGCGATTTCAACTCATTTCAGAAGGTGTTGGCGAGTCAGATGTCGGAGATAAAAATGACACGAATCAGGATCGCCACCAGGCCTTAGAGTTCCTGGACGC
Source organism: Athelia sp. TMB (assembly GCA_014898675.1). Taxonomy (NCBI): domain Eukaryota; kingdom Fungi; phylum Basidiomycota; class Agaricomycetes; order Atheliales; family Atheliaceae; genus Athelia; species Athelia sp. TMB. The sequence continues at coordinate 47,182 of JACXVL010000442.1, read as the reverse complement.
GCCTTCAGATCTAGTGCCAGGCGTGTACGAAGGCGGGCTGAAAACCTGGGAATGCAGTCTTGATCTAGTTGACTACTTGAATACTGCTGGACTAGCGGATGCTGCAGGAAAGCGGGTACTAGAGGTTCGTGACGTCGTTTTACCATATACGTACAACTTTCTAATTACCAATGTGTCTCTGCAGATCGGTTGTGGCACTGCCGTACCTACGCTCTTCCTTCTTTACAACCTCTTCTCTGCGCCCACGAAATCTTCGAAAACAGAAATTCATGTCCAAGATTACAATGCGTCCGTTCTGGAGCTCGTCACTCTACCCAATCTACTTCTTGCGTGGTGTAAGTAATCTTCCATACCATCCTTCTTGTGAAATGCTGAATGTGCGTGCAGACATGTCTCCTGCATCGTCAAAATACCGAGAAACACTTGCCCCGTCAGACTCTGCAGACGATGAGCATCCTCCCGCGGACCCCTCAATCGCATCCAACCTGCCCCTTCCCCTGGCTCTCAAATCTGCATTTCAAGCATCCCTCGAGGAGCACAATGTCACACTTCGCTTCTTCTCAGGATCCTGGGAAGGCTTCGACCCCAGCCCATTCGATCTTGTCCTGACTTCTGAGACGATATACCGCCCGGATGGGCTGGTCCCGCTGATACGCCTCATGAAGGCAGCCGCAGGGCCGAGTCTCGAAGAGCTTGCGGAGCGAAAGTTGGCGCTCGACAGCCACGGATCAGACGAACCAAAGGCGCGACCGAGCGTGTGCTTGGTCGCGGCCAAGGTGCTCTACTTTGGCGTCGGCGGTGGGGTCAGCGACTTCGTGCGTGAAGTTGAGAGCGCCGGAAAGGGCAGGGTTACCACAGTTTGGCAGAAGAAGGACGGGGTCGGAAGAAGGGTTATGCAGGTCGAGTGGCTCGATTCGGAGTAGACGATGTGTACTATTGAAGAAGGCATGATGCACATATTCGTAGCGCCACCTGTGGGCGCACTGGTGTATATTGTTTAGGGTTCTGATGTCAGCTAGGGAGCCATTTGCTCGGAGTTTGCGAGCATACGTACCATACAACTCTGGAAGGATATGAGCCACTGAGCCAGCCACTGGGCCATCTCTGGAGCTGGACCGGATAACATCTTCGGGCCCTGCCACAGAAGATTCGCGGCGTAAGTATTTAAATATTATATTCCTATTGTACAAATGCAAACTGCTCAATCACAACCTCGCATTCTCCTTAAAAATAGAAAGCCACTCCGGGTTGAAAAACGGGAAAATCCGCTCCCCCGAAATGATGCACGAGACAAGCGCGAAGTCCGGAGGAAACTCGTCCGAATTCTCGTCAACCAGAAGGACCCGCAGGAACCGCTCCCCCGGTTCCAGAACGACATTGGTAGAGAATTGCCCCAGAGACCTGGCGAACTTCTCGTCGAGCTCGCTCGCTGGAACGGCACGTGCTTTGTGCACGGTGAAGTAGAAATTTGACCTTCGCTGAATGACCGACACAATTTCTTCCCGGCAATTAAGGGAGACGATTAATACATCGGTGTCTAAGGTCAGTTGTTGAAATAAATATGGGCCAATGATATGAGAAAGACGGCGCTGACCGAGGCGGTTTGGTTGCTTCCGGAGGTTCAAGGCATGCAAACCCGCAGTGCGGACGTGTTCCTGCACCACCTCCGACTCGATCCAGCGTGCCAGCGCCTTCTTCCTCGACGCCAATTTGCGCGCGTTGTCCCCCACAGCAAGGCGCCTCCTGAGCACCTTCAGCCAATCGCCATCCGCGGGCATCAGCGCGCGCTCCCTCCCGAGCGAGTCTGCGTCCAGGCGCAAAATCGCAGGGATCATGGCGAAGAACGGCATGCGCGTGCCCGCCGCGCACTCGTCGATCACCGCGACGCGCAGCATCCCCGGCCGGTGCGCGAACGCGGCCTCCAGCGCCTCGCGCCCCGTCATCGCGCCGGTGCGCACCGCCAGCTGCGTCAGCGCGAACGTGCGGTCGTACAGCGCGTGCACCTCCGCCACCGGGACGCACCGCGCCGCCCTGACCGTGCGCACGAACCCGATTTTGCGCGCCTTCTCCGATTCGAGGTGCTCCTCGACGGTGAGGTACACCAGGAACGCGAGGCCATCTGTGAATCGCGTGATAAACGTGGGCGACTGCGTGGGCGCGGGCACGAACCGACTGCGTGGGGCCGCTCCCAGAGCCGGATGGCCTGCGTCGCCGCCTGGAAGATCTCCTGGCAGTGGTTCTCGGACCAGCGCCGGTGCGTCCGCGCGCGCTCGGCCATCTGCCACGGCATGAGCTTGTAGTCCGCGAGGCTGGCTGCGACGCTCGCGCAGGCCTGCTTGTGCGCGGACCAGTGCGAGATTTGGCATTTTCTAGACTAAATTCCACGAATTCAGCAGCGGAACTTGAGGTATGGGGGGAGATACGGACGCAGTATCTGAATACATGGCACTTGCTGCATCGAAAGAGGGTCTGGTCGTCCTGGAGGCATTCCTCGCATCGGGTGTGGTCAGCGCCGGTGGCCGTGTGGTACGGTCGGAAGGGGTGCTTCGAGCATCCTTCGCAGCTGTCGACTATGGTCAGAGGCATGGGGGGTCATCTGAAGCGCTATTGTGTGACAAAGCTTCCACTTTGCATGCTGCCACTATCTAATTCAAACTCCGCCATCAGTACTTTGGATCGGTGAGCGAAAAAGTTGTGCTTCACGTTCCAATCACACACAGATGGCATTCGCTACTCTAAGTGCCATAAACTGCGACACACACCCCTTTGCGAGCTTACTGGGACAAAGTTGATCCACAGCTGGTTTGAATGAATTCGAACATGTCCATATCGGCGCAGACATTTACCTTTTATGGACATGCCAGCGTCTCCTGTATAGGTTTAATTCGCTCCGCGTTGTGCTCGTGCCTTCCTGAGGCCTCTGCTAGTACGTTTTGGATTGTCATGTTATCTTAACACGAGTTTTGTCACCTACAGATCTTGCCTTTACACTTCGGAATCGCTATCTGTTCCTATTTTCCTGCCTGCTGAATTCACTCGCGTTGCTTCGACGGCAGAAAATGCAACTGTGCATGGATACCTATGACTGACCCCATGTTTATTGCCTGAATCCGACCGTAGAGGAGCCGGCGAGTAAAGTAGCAAACATCCGGAAGACGCTTATGTTGAGCGAAATAGTAGTATTCGACCGCGGTTCGAGAACGGCGTGAATGAATACACCCAATCACAGTCCAGCCATCAATCGCTCGGTGCACAATATCCCAGGACGCCGATCCAGCGCTTTGCAGCATGCTATCTAATTGCGCGGCGCGACTGGCAGTCGAACTCTGCATGCACGTCTATCGCAGAACGCATTTGGCTGCGGTTGCTTCGACGGGGACAGGCGGAGCGTGGGGGACGGGCGCGCTGTCGCCACAGCATACCTTGGGGCATTGCTTCGGCTCGGACCAGAACTGTTCAGTATCCAGCAGGGCGTGGCAGGTTTGTTTATGGTGGATGCGGGTGAGAGGGCTGGGCGTTTCTCCTCGAGTGCGACGGCTTTGGGTGGTAGATGCGGCTGTTCCGGATCTAGGATCGACCAGAGGGGACGAGGAAAGGTCTTTGGCACAACCCGCTCCGCTCCGGGACGCAGGCTGCAATAGGGCTTCTGGTGGTAAATAGACGCGCGCGAGCACGGGAGTGGCAGAGCCAATAAAGCTTCATTGGGCTGTGAGTCTGAAATGGGCGGTGCGTGTGCCGGGTGCAAGCTGCGATCCGGGCCGATATTCGAGTGTGCGCGATGCCAACAATCGATGTCAGTAGGTGGAAGATGATGGTCATGTTGAGACGGCAGCAAACAGAGGGCAGGTGACGAGCGTTGGAGTTAGGGCGCTGTTCTTCGGTTGCCGGACGTTCCACTGGCAGGGTAGTGCAGCCTTGTTTATGGTGGGCGGGGGCAGTCCCACAGACGCGAGAGGTGCGCGCGTGCTCTCTCCTCGAGGGATGTGCGAGGGCTTTGGGAGGGGTGGATGCGGCTGTTTAGATCTGAGTTCCGCCGGGAGGTACAAAGACGGGGAATGATTATTTGATTATTTAGCACAATCGCGCATCCGGGCTGCAGTCGCGTTTCTAGCGGTATATGGGCGGGCGGCGAGCAAGGCGGGGGGGGGGGGGTGAGGCTGGGTGAAGTCGGCCAACATCGGCGCCGACGGGATGCGTCGTTGAGTTGCGGTCCGTGGGTATGCCGGGCTGCAATCGGATCCCGTGGCCGAGTCGAGCGCCCGCGATGCCAACAATCGGTTCGTGTTAGTAGGTGGAAACTGTTGGTGATGATGTGAGATGGAAGCGAACAGAGGGCACCTGGGGCTCTCGGTGAAACCGCCTCAGCAATTTTTCCACGGAGTGACAAGATGTTCATCACATTATCCTATAAGCAGGTAGGTGTATAGACAGAAAGAAAGTCACGAGCATGCTCTCATATTAGTTAGCATTCCGCCCCACGTTTTGTACCGCAGCAGGCCCATGCGCTCTGTGGTCGATAGATCTACAGAGGGTGCTTCGCGATGCACAGCCACTTTCCCTGCAGCGCCTTATTTGAACACCAAGGATCTGCTAATGTCAATGATTGTCGTGTTCCTAAAGATGGCCGAATGAAAGGGGATGGCAGATCGATGTCAACCAACGTCAAAGGGGCAAAGAAGTTTCTCTTCTGAGAGTAGACGGGGATTGAGCGGGAGATAGATGAGGACTCCGCGGAGGGAAGTTTCCCAAGGAGGTAGCCTAGCGATGCGAGGACCGTCGCGGTGCAGCAGAGGTTCGTTCGAGCACGTTCCCTAGGCTATGTGTAGACGTGGCAGCATTGGTCGATAAGCGCAGCGGAGCGCAGTCGAGGGCCAGAGCACAGCATACAAAGAGCCACCCGGGGAGGATCGAAAGTGGATAGATAGTCGGACAGCATCGGAGGGTGATATCAGCCAGTGACTCAGCTCACGTCAACCCAGTCGGCCGCACATCAAAATCGGCTCTGCGCCACACCCCTGTTCACCCCAGCGAGGTCGTTTTGGCTGCGTCTGCTCGTCGTCTCAGGTGTATATGCGTATCAGATAGCGTGCAGAGAATAAAACAAGTGCAATACAAATATTGACGCGGGTCGAAGAGGTTGGAAGGGCGGAGAACGGGGCCTCGGCCTGGACACGCAAGCCAAATCCGATTAGTCAGCCGTTTCGCCTTCCCCACGCGACTGCGGTGCGCCCTTCACAATTGCCCATCCTTTTACTCAATCCACAATCGACCCAATCTCCACCCACAACCAACCCCATCAGCACCCATCGAGCTCATCGCCGCACACAGCGAGCTCGCCACCCATCCACCACCACCACTAGCATGACCACGATGCAGGTCGAGCCCCCGACGCCGTTCGCCTTCCCGTCCTCCTTCGAGGACTTTTTCAACATGGATCTCGTCTCCACCCAGTCCGCCGCCGCCTCCTCGCCCGCGTCCTCCCCGCGCTCCCCGCTCCCCCAGACGCCCCCGCAGCCGCCGCCCAATTCTGCCTTTGCGACGTACGACCCCGCGATGGGCATGGGCTTCGACAGCGCGGGCTTCAGCACCGGCGAGCTCAACATGGGCATGTTCCTCGACGACGAGCTCGCCTTCGCGAAGCTCCCCGCCGCCGCCTCGCCGTACGACTTCCTCGGCGCCTTCAACGCCCTCGCGGACACCGCCTCCTCCTCGTCCGCGGGCGGCTCGGTGCACACGATGTCCCCGCAGGACTCGTTCCTGCACACCGACTCGCCGCAGTTCGCCATCGACCCCGCGCTCGTCGACGCCGCGTCCCCGGAGCACGCGGACGACGAGGACGAGCACTCCGAGCCGGAGCCCGCGCCCGCGCCCGAGAAGATCGCGCCGGTGAAGGTCGGCGGGAAGGGCAAGGCGCGCAAGGGCACCGTCGCCGGCGGCGGGATCCGCAAGGCCGCCATCCCGGAGAAGGAGCGGGAGAAGGACTGGGAGCTGCTCACGCGCGCGCCGGGCGAGGCGAAGGTCGAGGACCGCGAGAGCGACGACTGGCGCCCGAGCCCCGAGGAGTACAAGAAGATGAGCAGCAAGGAGAAGCGCCAGCTGCGCAACAAGATCAGCGCGCGCAACTTCCGCGTGCGCCGCAAGGGTCAGTCCCTCCCCCTCCCCCTTTCTTCCGTAAAAAATTACAACGGCTGATTGCGATGGATTTGACAGAGTACATCTCGACGCTCGAAGCCGACATATCAGAGCGCGACGCGCTCATCTCCGCGATCCGCTCCGAGCTCGGCTCGTCGCAGAGCGAGAACATGGCGCTGCGCCAGGAGATCGACGCGCTCAAGAAGAACATCCTCAGCAACCGCGCCCCCTCTTCCCCCACCACCACCTCACCCACCACCGCTGCCCCCACCACCACTTCCCCCACGACCGCGTCCGCCCCGACGCCCCCGCGCTCCCCTCTCCCGACCCCAAATACGCAGAAAGACGTCCCCGCCGCGGGCGCGCGCCCGTTCTGGGGCGGCGTCGCGGGCGGGCTCGGCATGGGCTACACGCCCGTGCACACGACGTGGGTCCCGCCGCTCTCCCTCGCGTCCGGCGTGGGGAGCGCGGTGCTCTCAAGGAAGGGGGTGGGGAGGGAGCAGGAGAACATCAACCCGCACCTGAACCGCGCGCCGAGCCCGCCGATCGTGAGCCCGTCGATGTTTGTGCAGGCCACGCCCGCGAAGCCGAAGCCGAGCCCGATCCAGAGCGGGGTGCAGGGTGTAGGCGCGCCGGGGGGCTTCGATGCGTTTGCGGATATGAACCCGTTCACGCTGAAGACGCTCGATGCGTACCGGATGCAGCTGTGGGGGAAGATGGCCGCGCAGGGGCATGCGTTCCAGCTCCAGCAACAACAGCAACAGCAGCTCCAGCAGCTCCAGGCCCAGCAGCAGCAGCAGCAGCTGGGCGGGCTGGCGCAGGCGATGCGGCCCGCGTTCTTCCGCGACGCCAGCAAAGCCCCCTCCACCGCCGCCGCCACATCAGCACCAGCACCGGCACAGGGACAGGCGGCGCCGCGCCAGCAGGAGGCGCTGCTCGCGGCGATGGCGTCGCAGACGCTGCTCAAGAAGCTCGGCGGCGCGTTCTGGGACGCGTTCTCCGGCGCGCCCTCCTCCTCCACCTCTACACCTACGTCGGCGGGGACGAAGGCGTGGGACGCGGAGAAGGTGCGCAAGGTGCTCGAGGGGCGCGCGGTCGTGCGCGTCGTCGACGTCGACGCGCCCGTGCCGAGCGCGAAGAAGCCGGATGTGGCGCAGGTGGTGCCGGCGAAGAAGACGGAGGCGGCGAAGGAGCGGTGCTGTCCGACGGTGGCGGAGATCCTCGAGGAGAGCATGCGGAGTCTTACCATCTCGAAGAAGTGAATGGTGAGTTGTCTCCCCTTCGTGTGGTTGGTTGAGTTTGGGCTGATTGGCGCAGTGATTGAAGCAAAGCAAAGCAAAATTCCCGGCGTGTACCTATCTATATGTCTGTTCGAGTTCGTTTCGTTTCTGTCTGTCTGTCTGGCTGCGCACTATAATAAGCGGCCCCACCCTCCTTTCCTATACTGTTTCCTACTTCCTATCTGTGCCATTCTTGTCCTAATTCGCTAGCTACCATCCAACCCACTATCCAGGCCCCTGCCCAACCCCGCTCATATGCATCTGCACGTACTTTACACTTCCCATATCCAGTCCCTGTGTCGCCTATTGTCATCTATATAACAAATAGCACTTGCTACTTTGAGCACTGAATTTGCGGGCGTTGTTGGCTTTCGGTTCGGCGAGCAAGCTGAGAAGTTCTCTGGGTTTGCTGTGAATTTTTTTCAGATCGTCGCTGGGTCTTTCTGGAGGTGGTACAGTTGCAGATGATATCTGAAGAGGACATTGCAATACTTTTTTATGGTACCGGTATTTGCGTTGATGGCCGCCTCGCAGGGTGGCAAGCAAGATCTCATGGTCTTCAAACCTACTTCTCACTCGTCATTTTGTTTGCATTTTGCTCACCCCGCCTCGTGTTGTCCGATTGCCTTTGTAGCCAACCAGAGGTGGCAATTCGGTTCGGTGAACAAGCTGAGTGCCAAGTGGCGGTAATTTATGAACATCTTGCGAGCCTGGTACCTCCTTGAGTCTTTGATATTCTGGATAGCTCAAGAAGGCCTTCCGATAGCTTTTGTAGTAAGATCTGCGTTGATGGGGTGCTTTGCAGGGAGTGCAGCAAGCTACATCCCATGGTCTTCAAATCAACTTCATATTTGTCATTTTGTTCACCTGTCTTGTGTTCATTGTCTGTCCGATTGCCCTTGTATCCATCTGCAGGTGGAAATTACGAGTAGTTACAGTTCGTTTGCAATAAACGAGGCCCGGGAGTACGGTCCTGCATACCCTTCGCTATCCTTCCAGCAAATGGTAGATGTCACGGACCAAGATTCGGGCATCGGATCTGACTGAATGCTGTGGTCTTCGACTCTACATAATCTCTTCATATCTGACCACTTTATTCCTTCGACCGTAGGCTTTGATCTTTGCCCTTCATGCCTATAAGCAGATCAGATCATTGTGAACAATGCTTCAAACACCCCTTTCGCCGTTTCCACGGCCTGGATGCCAATCCTACCAGGTGTGATGCATGCCTCCCGGACGATCAGACCCTTCGACGCTGCAAGGAGTGCAATAACATCATGTATTGTGTTTGTGCCTCTTACTGCCACGATGCCCTCATCATCAATCTCACTCGTATCCCAGTCCAGACAATGCCAAAAGTCGCACTGGCCTGCGCACAAACGTGCCTGTGTCAGCCTGGAGATCGGCGCAGAGGTCTTGGAGTATTGTCCGTGGCAGACAGCAGAGCGAATCAGGACGCTTCGCAAGTGGACTGAAGAGCATGGCACAGAAATCATACATGCAGCGGGGCAGGCCCTGCGCCTCTGGGAAAGCCTCGATCCGATCGGTCAGTGACCCGGCCGATGCAGCTACCGTCCAGCCCTGACGAGACCCTTCCAGCGAACATGGCTTTCCTGATATATCTAGACGTCGAAGAACACGTCAAGTCGTACGCCGAGCGCAAAATCATCTTTGTGCGCACGGTCAGGAATGCGAGATGCGTTCCCATGACAGAGGTTCACAGGTTGTACGACAGCCTCTTCGCTGAAATGCCGGTCGCGGCGCGCAACGCGATGACGGGCTACGAAGCGTTGGAGGAGGCATTCGATCGGCGTCCTGGGATGCTGCGCATTGCGACGATCGACGACTGCCCGTTCGGCAGCCGCGGCCCCTACCTCATCACGCTGCCTGCGGTGATCGACGCACCAACAATCAGTTTAATACATGCTGAAATGCCTTCGGATGGGAACTGGCTGAAGCAGTTCAGGCAGCGCCTTGCCGCGAGCGATAATGCTGCCATGTTAGTTACAAGGAAGGCGACATTTCTGCGCTGGGGCGATACGGCGAAGATACAACGACACATTCAAGATGCTGGTGTGCATGCTCTAAATCTGCGAAAGCAACCGAGTCGTGCAGGTCAGTGCTATCCTCTCACCAGCTGATGCTCTATCTCAACCAATGACCCTAGACACGGATGTGTTTGTCATCTACCTTAATGCTGGGGAAGAATTAGTCTCAACAGCTCTGCGACTGTCAAGGTTCTTATTCACTGTGCGCAAAGCATATGCTATCCCTGCGAATCAACTGGATGAGAAGTCCGCTAGTGTTTTGGAGATGCTGCCCAGTGCTCGCTCTCTGGAGGCTGGAGAGCGGCGTCTACGGGTGCTTTTGGTCGACGACTGCCTAGACGTCTTCCCTACCTTCATTGCTCCTTTCGAGTTCGTCATTCCCGCCAAGAAACTCTTCCTCGCATATGATCCCGAATGGCTTTCTATCCTTAAAGAAAATGCCAGGCTATGATCGAGGAAAATTAGCAAAACACGCTGCTGGTAGCGATAGTGTCGCAGACGCTGCGCGAGAAGCTTGATGTTGTGTTCTCGGACGTGTTCTCCGGCGGTGGCAGCAGGTCCGCGGGCGTACCGGGGATGTGGGGCGCGGAGAAGGTGTGCAAGGTTCTCGATGTGAAGGCAGTCGTGCGCTTCGTGCATGTGGACAAGCGGAATTCGAAAGCCGGACGGTGAAGACCCAGGAGAGGGAGTGATAATGGACATGCTACTGAAAAGCTTGCAGAGCCTGACCACCGTAAAGAAGTGAATGGCCATAATAACGTGTGAGTCCGCCCTTCTATATGTGGTTGAGCTCGGGCTGATGGGTACATCGATGCGAGAAGCGAAATTCCCGTGTATTCATCCATCTATGTCGAGTTCGATTTCGATTTCTGTCTCTGTGGAATAGGCGGGCCTGCAGGATGATGTCCACTCTCCTTCGACGCAGCGTCTCTCCGTGCCTTAGCCCAATACCTCTGGAGTCTGCCACTGTCCGCCGCCCCACTGCTCACTGTCCCCGCTCATATTTATCTGCATAGTACTTTACTACTCCCCTATCTTGTGCCTATATTTAACTATACGACAAACAGCATTTGCCCCTTTCGGTATTGAATGTTGTCAGAAATTGCTCCATTCCATTACAGCAGGAGGGAATCGGGTCTTTTCATTGAGTGCACTGTGGCTAGAGGTAGGATTGGGCAGTCAAGGGCAGCCGCCAGACAAATGGTCGAACCTGCGTGAATCGTGGGCGCGGTTTCATCAGGAAAAAGAAGAAATTCCGATAAGTTTTGACAGTATCTGCGACTGGCGTTCAAGTTGATGAACCTCGCTTTCCAGAGGGTTGCAAAGCGTGGGAAAATAGCAACTTTACCTTTTGTACCAACTTTGTACCAACTTCATATTCGTCATTTCAATGATTTCATTCACCTGGTCCTCGCTTTGCGCTCATTCTATGACAGATCCTTGATAGCCATCTGGAGGTGGTGCGATTCATTCGTGGAGAAGAAATCCCGAGAGTACTAGTGTCCCTAGAGCTCGCGGTCCAATACTTCAAACACTTCGCCATGGAACAAATGGCGGAAAAGGGTGGTTAATATCACGGACTTAAGATTCGGCCACCCGGCTTGCGCACTGCACAGGGTCTTACTAATGACTGCTGGTCCCAGCCTCTAGATCTCAACTAGATCCCTTTCTATCTGACCACTTTTACCCCTTCAACCTTAGGTTCTGATCCGCTGGGCTACCCCTCATGCCTATAAGCAGGTCAGATCATTGTGAAGCATGCTTTAAACACCCCTTTCTTCATTACCACGCTCGGGATACCGATCCCACCAGGTGTAATGGATGCCTTCCAGGCGATCAGACTCTTCGACGCTGCAAGGAATGCCAGGATACCATGTATTGTGTGTGTGCCTCTTACTCTCACAATTCCCTCACCATCAATCTCACTCATATTATCAGTCCAGACAATGCCAAAAATCGCACTGGCCTGCTCACAAACGTGTCTGTGTCAGCTTGGAGATCGGGGCAGAGGTTTTGGAGCACCGTTCATGGCAGGCGGCAGAGAGGATCAGGACTCTGCGCAAATGGACTGAAGAGCATGGCACAGAAATCATACATGCAGCGGGACAGGCCCTACGACTCTGGGAGAGCCTGGATCTAATAGGTTTGTGATCCCGTTGATCCAATTACTACCCGATTGTGACGAGAGCCTTCCAGCAAACACTGCTTTCTTGGTATATCTGAACGTCGAAGAATACGTCGAATCAGACGCCGAGCGCAAGATCGTCTTTCTGCGCACAGTCAGGGACGCGAAATGCGTCCCTATGGTGGAAGTGCATGCGAAGTACGACAGCCTCTTTGCCAAAATGCCGGTCGCGGCGCGCAATGCGATGACAGGCTATGAAGCGCTAGAGGAAGCATTTAATCGGCGTCCTGGGATGCTGCGTATTGCAACGATCGATGAATGCCCATTGGGCAGCCGCGGGCCCTACCTCACCACGCTTCCTGCGGTGGTCGATACAGAAGCACCCAGTCTAATACGTGCTCAAATGCCGCTGGATGGGGACTGGTTGAAGCAGCTTAGGCAGCGCCTTGCCACAAGCGATAATGCGTCTAAGTTAGCTGCAAGAAAGGCGGCATTTCTGCGCTGGAGCGACACAGAGAAGATACAACGACACATTCGCGATGCCGGTGTACACGCTCTAGATCTGCGAAAGCAACCGAGTCGTGCAGGTCAGTGCTATCATTCTCATCAATCGATGCACCATCTTAATAAATGACCCTAGACGTGGATGTGTTCTTCGTCTCCCTTGATTGCCAGGAAGAAATAGTCTCGGCGATTCGGCGATTGTCAAACTTCTCATTCACTGTGCGCAAAGCATATGCTATTCCTGCGAATCAACTGGATGAGAAGTCCGCTAATGTTTTGGAGATGCTACCTGGTGCTACCTCTCCGGAAGCAGGAGAGCGGCTTCTACGGGTTCTTTTGGTCGAAGACAGCTCCGAAGACTTCCCTACCATCCTTGCTCCTCTCGAGTTCGTCATTCCCGCAAAAAAAATCTTCCCTTCATTTGACCCCGAATGGCTTTCAATCCTCAAAGAAAATGCCAGACTATGATTGAGTAACCTAAGAAAAACACGCTGCTGGGGGCGATGGTGTCGCAGACGCTGCGCGGGAAGCTCGACGTTGTGTTCTCGGAAGTGTTCTCGCTTGTCTGTGGCCGTACCGAAGGTTTGAGGCGCGAAGAAGGTGCGTAAGGTTCTCGAGGGGAAGGCGGTCGTGCGCATCGTGAATGTGGACAATGGCGTCGTTTGTGCTCTCGTCTAAACTATCTTCACCCTAGAGAACCTAGAAATTAAAGTGGGTGTTGACATTCAATTCCGCCAACGGATTCGTTGATTGCTGATTCCAGATCCTCAGAAACCGTGCCGCTCCTCATGCCTTTAAACACAAGGGATTGTTTAGGGGGATGCTTTGAACACCTCTTTCATCCTTATCACACGCGGGTCATCTAGCCTAACGGGTTTTGTGGATGCCTTTTGGGCGATCTGATCCTCCTACGCGCTTTGTAGGAGACGACCTAGATGCACGAATGTGCGGAATGTCCGTGTCTCAGTGGCTGTTCCTTTACGACTATATGACTCCATCGAGGCGTTTTGGCTCGCTGTTGCCCCGCCCGTTTCACCCATGTTCCGGCTATCTATAGGCCTTTTTTGAGGGAATGCGCGGAGCCCAACTCCATTCTACACACCCGAGTGAAGGTATCAACAGCAAGTAAAGCAAGGTGTCACGCTCTCAGAATTTATAGCAGTTCCACTGGCCCAACTGACCGCCCCGCTGATGTCTCGGCATGTATGGCTGATCCTCGGAATCTGTCTCCATTCCCCACACCATCTTGCGCACCCCACACCCTAACACTAATAGGCTATACTCTATCAATCATTCATAGTCGTCCAATCAGCCCGAGCAACAACCTCGCCAAAATCTGTCACGCCCGGTACCGAAATCTATCCGCCGTCACCTGCTATGCCGATCCGAGGCGACACGCGAAGTTGTTCCACGGCAAATTGTGCATCTCGCCTATATAAGCGCGCACCCCCTCATGGTCGCGATGTAACGAAGCAAATATGATCTCTCTCGCTGCTATCAGTCTCACTGCGCTCGCGCTTGCGCAGAATGCGTTCGCCCAAGGCTCCGCGTACTCCCAGGTGCGTTCCTTCTCCTCTGCGGACGGTCTGATTGGTGCTGACTAGGATGGATAGTGTGGCGGCATAGGTTGGTCTGGCACGACGACATGCGTGGGCGGATACAGTCAGTCCCCTCCTTCATATCCCTCCGCACGTGGATGCTGACGCGCGGGGCAGCGTGCACGTACAGCAACCCGTACTATTCGCAGTGCCTCCCGGGCACCGCAAAAGTTACTTCGACCGCCAGCGTGATCACGTCGACGCCGCTGTCCAGGCAGACCACGTCGACGACGAGCCACACCGGCATCACGTCAAACCCGCTCACGAGCAGCACGCCCACCTCGCCCCCGCCTGTGTCAACCGCGACCGGCACGGTGCCGTGGGCCGCGGGCACGGCGACGCTCCTCCCGAACCAGCTTTGGATCCGGGCGGACGAGGATCCCGAGTTCCACTTCTATCTGCAGTCCAAGATCCTTAGTGCGTCTCCCCCTCCCCCCTCCGTGCCAAAATTGACCCTGAATGCCGCAGACTCTCCGGGCGATGCCGTGATCTCGAACCCCGCGACCGCCTCTCAGAACCAGATCGTTTCCGGGCAACTCATACAATACCTGCCCTCGGGTGGCGAGCTCTACCTCGGCGTGTATCCGAATGCGACGGGCACGACACGCCTGAAGCTGTTCTGGGCGACGGCCCCGCAGACGAACGTGACATGGGCCTTCCAGGGCGACGGCGTGGAGGGCAATGTGCCGGGGTACACTACCGCAGCGACGGGCAACTTCCTTGCGTGCACAGACACGAGCACGACGGCGCCCAACATCTACTGTGAGTGGCACGCTTGGTTTGTTTGTTGAATCGCGGCTGAACTTGGTGCAGTGGATTTGGGCGCGTTCGATTACTTGACTCCAGCCGGCTGCGCGTCAGAGGTGCGTGCGATTGCAGAACACTTTGCTTCTATGATGCTGATGAGCCTTTAATTCTAGACGCTGAATTACTACAATGGTGCCACTACGGTCACATAAAGTGGCAAAGGATGGGGGAAGCATCAGCTGGGCAGCAATCTGCGAAGATAAACGGGCGCAGATACGCCCCTGTATGTATTGGGCTTGATAGGAGAATATCAATATCTTGTAAAATGCGAAGCGTGACCGCGAGGTTCGTGGATTGAGCACAAGCGGAGGCGTGCATTCCCAAGTTTTTCAACCTTGGCTGCATGGCTAAGCGGTATCGCCCAGTTATGGCCTTCATAAGCTTGTATGTTACCCTAAAGAATATACGTTGCGACTTGGGTATAGTCGGTCGATGATTTGGGAGAAGCCGTGGAATCTCTGGACACGGTCACTACAACTACGTTCACTGCAGTACCACTCACTGTGACGCGGCCCGGTGCGCGTTTGGTGCTCGTCGTATGGTTTACCGCTTCCCGGATCCAGATTAGCCACTGGCCTTCATGAATATTGAAAGATTAGGCGGCGGAGGAGACGTTCAACAAAGGAGCGAAACCTTGCGATATCAATTGGTGGAATGAGATGAGGCAACGTTCAAAACTCGAACACTCGCTTTGCTAAGTTTAAGTAAGTCGGAGGCTGTGATAATTAGGCTATGTTTAACAGTGTTTACCCGATTAGGCGCGACGTTAAACCACTACTTCAACAAGTCCAGTGACTCTGACGCTAGCCTTCATCGCCACTAGGATTCCTCCAGCAGCTTTGGCCATCAGCATGCATCCGACTACCCGCATTCCTCCAACCGCTATCCTTGGCCCTAAGAATTCCAGCCCCTTCGCTTCGCAGTACTCAGTCACGCCCAGTGCCGAAATCTAGCCGACGCGCGAAGTTGTTCCACCGGAAAATTGTGTATCTCGCGCTATAAAAGAGCGCCGTCCTTACTCATGTGGGCCAACCGCGACCCGCGACGTAATTGCAGAGATGATTTCCCTCGCTGCTATCAGCCTCACAGCGCTTGCACTTGCGCGAAACGCGCTCGCGCAAGGCTCTGCATACTCTCAGGTACATCTCCTCTTCTTCGCATGTGGCCCGGCCTGTGCTGATCCGGATGCATAGTGTGGCGGTATAGGCTGGGCGGGTGCGACGACGTGCGTGGGCGGATATAGTTAGTTCCCTCCTTGCTATCCCTCCGGGCGGGGATGCTGACGCGCAGCATAGCGTGCACGTATAGCAATCCGTACTACTCACAGTGCCTGCCGGGCACCGCAAAAACTACCTCGACCTCGAGCAGCGTGCCGGTCACCTCGACCCCGCTGTCCTACCTCTCGTGGTCGACATCCTCGACCTCGAGCAGCGTACCGGTCACCTCGACCCCGCTGTCCTACATCTCATGGTCGACATCCTCGACGGGCATCACCTCAAATCCGCTCACGAGCACATCCGCCACGCCCACCTCGAGCAGTGGGCCGACCAGCACGGTCCCGTGGGCCGCGGGCACTGCGACGCTCCTCCCGAACCAGCTCTGGATCCGTGCGGATGAGGACCCCGAGTTCCATTTCTACCTGCAGTCTAAGACCCTCAGTATGTCAATCTTTTACCCCATCTATGTGCCGCGCCGACCTGACCCGCCCACCGTAGACTCTCCGGGAGACGCAGTGATCTCAAATCCCGCGACCGCATCGCAGAACAACATCGTCTCCGGGCAGCTCATCCAGTATTTGCCCTCGGGCGGCGAGCTCTACCTCGGCGTGTACCCGAACGCGACGGGCACGACGCGCCTGAAGCTGTTCTGGGCGACGGCCCCGCAGAAGAACGTGACATGGGCCTTCCAGGGCGACGGCGTGGAGGGCAACGTGCCAGGATACACGACCGCGGCGACGGGCAACTTCCTCGCGTGCACAGACACGAGCACCACGGCGCCAAATATCTACTGTGAGTGGTGTGTTTGGCTGGGTCGTTAAATCGTGGCTGAACTTAGTGCAGTGGATTTGGGCGCGTTCGATTACTTGACTCCAGCCGGCTGCGCGTCAGAAGTGCGTGCGATTGCCGAGCACTTCGCTTCTATGATACTGACGAACCCTTGATTTTAGACGTTGAATTACTACAACGGTGCCACTACGGTCACATAAAGCGGCAAAGGCCGGGAGAACCGTCAGGTGAGCAGCAATTTGCGAAGGTAAACGGGCGCGGATATGCTGTTGTATGTATTTGGCTTGATAGGAGAATATCAATATCTTGTACAATGCAAGGCGTGGCCGTCAAGTTCGTGGATTGAGCACAAGCGGTGGTGTGCATTCCCTGTAGTCGGTCGATAGTTTCGGAGAAGCCAGAGAATCTCAGTACGACTGTGCCCCCTACAACTCCAGTCACTGCGGTACGGGTACCCTTTTGGTGCCAATTGTATGGTCAACCGCTTTCCAAATCAAGATTAGCCACTGGCCTTCATGAGTATCAGACTAAATACTTGAAAGAGACGGTCGACGAAGGAGAGACATGGGAGGCAACAAGTTGAACATTCACTTTGATAAGCTTAAGTAAGCCGGAGGTTCTGATAATTAGGCTATGTTTACCCAATTAGGCGTGTCGCTGAACCACCAAGCTGAGAGCCCACTCCTATGCTAGCTTTCATCGCCACTGGGATTCCTCCAGCAGCTTTGGTCATTAGCATGCATCCGACTTCCCACCTTCCTTCAACCGCTATCTTTGACCCTAAGGAATTCAGACTCCCGCTTCGCAGTATAAAAACTCGTCACGCCTAGTACCGAAATCTATCCGCCGTCACTTGGCAGTCACCTGGCCACATCCGAGGCGACGCGCGAAGTTGTTCCACCGGCAAATTGTGTATCTCGCGCTATATAAGAGCGCCGTCCTTACTCATGTGGGCCAACCGCGACCCGCGACGTCATTAAGCAGAGATGATTTCACTCACTGCTATCGGCCTCACCGCGCTTGCGCTTGCACAAAATGCGCTCGCGCAAGGCTCTGCGTATTCTCAGGTACACCTCCTCTTTGAAAGCGGCCTCACCAATGCTGACCGGGATGCATAGTGTGGCGGCATAGGCTGGGCGGGCGCGACGACTTGCGTGGGCGGATACAGTCAGTCACTTCCTTCTCCTCTCACCCCGGACCCTGATGCTGACACACGGCGTAGCATGCGCGTACAGCAATCCGTACTACTCGCAGTGCTTGCCGGGCACCGCAAAAGTTACCTCGACCTCGAGCAGCGTGCCAGTCACCTCGACCCCGCTGTCCTACATCTCGTCGACCTCGACGTCCTCGAAGGCTTCCATTACCTCGGACCCGGACACACGCTCTTACACTTCCACCACGCCCACATCGAGCAGCGGGCCGACTAGCACAGTGCCGTGGGCTGCGGGCACGGCGACGCTCCTCCCGAACCAGCTCTGGATCCGTGCGGATGAGGATCCCGAGTTCCATTTCTATTTGCAGTCCAAGGTCCTTAGTGCGTCTTGCCCTCCCCCCTCCTTGCCGATCTGATCTGACCCTGACCGTGCAGACTCCCCGGGTGACGCGGTGATCTCGAACCCCGCGACTGCCTCGCAGAACCAGATTGTCTCTGGTCAGCTCATACAGTATCTGCCCTCGGGCGGCGAGCTCTACCTCGGCGTGTACCCGAACGTGACGGGCACGACGCGCCTGAAGCTGTTCTGGGCGACGGCCCCGCAGACGAACGTTACGTGGGCCTTCCAGGGAGACGGCGTAGAGGGAAATGTGCCGGGGTTCACGACCGCGGCGACGGGCAACTTCCTCGCGTGCACGGACACGAGCACCACGGCGCCGAATATCTACTGTGAGTGGCGTGTTGAGCTGGCTATTGCATGGCGGCTCATATTGTGCAGTGGATCTGGGTGCGTTCGACTACTTGACCCCAGCCGGCTGCGCGTCGGAGGTGCGTGTGATTGTGGAACACTTTGCTTTTGTGATGCTGATGAGTCGCACTCTAGACGCTGAACTACTACAACGGTGCCACTACGGTCACATGAAGTGGCGAAAGATCGGAAAGGCGTTAGCTGGGCAGAAACTTGCAAAGACAAATGGGCGCCGATCCGCTATCGTATGTATTAGAGTTGATAGAATAATGATACGATCTTGTGAAACGAAGCGCGGCTGTGGACTTGGTGAATTGAGGATAAACAGTGGCGCGCTTTCCCCAGTCTCTCAGCATTTGCTGCATGGATAAGCTCAGTATTGTCTATTTATGTGACGTCATGAGCCAGTTTTATAACTTAAAGGAATATGCATTCAATACGTATACGGTATCGCATACTTTGCATGGTTTAGAGATAATTAGTCTATAGAATTTGAGGAGGCTGAGGCTGCGGCATGATGTCCATTGCATGACGTCTCGCTTCCCGCTTCCCGATTAGCCATGGGCCTTTCATAATTATCAGAAAAATCTTTGAATTAGACGAAGGGGTGTTATAGAGTCTTGCCACGAGCATAACAGGGACAAATAGCCATATATTCAACCTGTAATAATCCCGCAAATCTTAATGCGGATGCTTCGTCATCCATCCACTCGGGCATTTGCGTCTTATTCAATGCGTCTTCAAACTCGTCACGGTAGAGTTCAAGAAGGCAGCTAACAATAGAGCGAGACCTTGGCGAGAACTCGGGACAGGAGCCCACTTGGATATTTTCACCACATGCATAAACTCCAACTAGAGGCTCTTGTTGGACTTGCCTTAGACCTTGTTCACAGCTGGCGCCAAAACTAAAACCACTCCCACTGGCTTTCTTCGATTCACCACCAAGTATTTTGCAGGACCACGGATTCTTTGATCACTTCAGCAACTTTGGTCATCAGCTGATCGCCCCGATTCCTCCAATCGCCATATTTGACCTCAAGGAAATCAATATCGCTTCGCATTATAAAAACCCGTCACGCCTGGCACCGAAATCTATCCGCCTACACCTGGCCGCATATGCCGAGGCGACGCGCGAGGTTGTTCCACCGGCACAATGCGCTATATAAGAGCGCGCCTCCTGCTCATGTGGATTAACCGCAACCCGCGACAACGAACGACATGATTTCCCTTGCTGTTATCAGCCTCACCTCCCTCGCGCTTGCGCAGCACGCGATTGCTCAAGGTGTTACGTACTCCCAGGTGCGTATCTTCTCCCCGCTTGGGTGCCTAACAAGTTGATTGGGGAATAGTGTGGCGGATTAGGCTACACGGGTCCGACGGTGTGCGCGCCCGGATACAGTCTGTTCCCTCCTCTCTGTACTCGTCTCGATGCTGACGCGCGGAGTAGCGTGCACGCCCATTAACCTATACTACGCGCAGTGCCTCCGCACCGCGACAACCCCTCCTCCGACTAGCTCGCTGGTCGGTGTAACGCCGCTGTCCACTGCGACTACGGTTGCATAAAGTGCCAAAGGACTTAAGGATGGAAGAGGCGTCAGCTGAGCAGTTTGCCAAGATAAACAAGCGTGGATGCGCTACTGTATGTATGGTGGTTAGCAGAAGAATGTCAAGATATCCCGACATCCAAGGGTTGGCTGCATTTGCTGAATTTTGTGAATTAAGGCCAAGCGATGGCTTCCCTAGTTTTTCACAAAGTTTTTTGACTTTGGTTGCATGTCCATGTTCAGTATCGCCCATTTCTCTAACCTGTTACCTCATGGGCAGTTGTGATATTTCAAAGGGATTTGTCTCATTTATGGGGGGGATAGATTAGACTCTAGAGGCGGTTGATAAAGGCGCGAGACCTCATGAAATGCGCCAATTGCAAAGGTTGAACGTTGAACGTTGACCATCCGCTTTGCCTAAATCAATTCAAGCCGAGGCCGGAGGCTCGTTGTTTACCCACCGTCCAGGATACAAATGATCGATAAAACCCCTGCAATCCCTTCAAGATGTCTTTCTTAGACACGACTCCAATACATATCGTACGGAGGAGTTTTCAAGAGTTGCTTCGAGGTATTATGATTTTTCCTCTGCGCACTTTAGAGGCGAACGTGATGCACGATCAGGGTATGGTGGGAGACCTGCGCCCTCAGACGCGTGTAAAGCACATATCCCCTCGTGGCTTCAGCATTCGAGGTTATGACTTCGACCTCCTTCCGTTATATCAAATTTTCTTCGCTAGCAAGCTTCGGCTGTGGTGCGTATGGGCACAGCTCGGGAGGCAGCTTGATCTTTTCGGAAATTGTTGACGCCGCGAGTATCGGGCAATATGCTGAAAACGATGCCTTTCACTGCTAAATGGACATGACCTAATAAAGATGAGCGATAAGTGAACGACATCCGTTGCATAATTGAGAATCTGCGACACGCGCCACATGGTCCAGATGGCAGTTCTTCATTTATTGGCTTGAACTGCAGTGATGATGGCGCCCAGGTAATGGCAGTAGAAAGGCAGCCACCATGTCCCTCCCTATCCGCAGCGCTTGTTCCGGCATTGGGTTGCCACATCGGCTTCAAGAGGACATGTGTAGGAACTGCCATCGGTGTCCTGAAAACACTTCTACAATTCTCGTAGAGAGCTTCCTAGCAGCAATAGCGGTTCAACAGTGCACGGATTGCTGCAATTGCAGCAATCGTTGCGCACTCCAATATCAAGCACAACTGAGAACTGGAGGCAGTGCCGGTACTATCAGTATCCTGAGGGCCCTGGTGCATCGTAAATTGACAACCGGTCCGAATGATTTGATATTCAGGTGATAAAGATGAAGCGCTTCCGGGTATAAGTAAGTGAGTAAAGTGGATGTGACAAATTAAAAGGTAAATAGCGCGATACAGCACACCGAGAATCCGAGATACAACATCCATCACCATGATTTCACCCCTAATCCCACAACCTCGAAGAGAATGGGCAACCACGTCGTCGCCAAGAACGCGATGCCGCTGTACACGATGACCTTGGTGATAACTGCAACGCAAATCATCCATCAGTGGGTTACGCATTAGATCTAGAGGAAAACTGACCATCCGCATCATAATGCTTCACAGGCTCATCTTTCACCTGTGCATCCCCGTTCTTCTCCAGCTCCCAACCACGCTTCTCATTACCAGCGTTGGCACCATAGATCGTTCCATGTCCGAGTTTCCTGAATTTTTCTCCGTTTCCGTTTCCAATCTTGCTTCTGGCCCGGACCTCATCCCCACCGCCCAGAGGGCTCGCAAGCCCACTGGCCCGCCCACCGTCTACTTCCATTTCCATGCCCAGCATCCCCGGCAGATCGATAACAGAGGGAATAGGCCTGAGTCCCAAATCGCTGGGCACGCTCTTGTAATCCGAGGCGGGGGTATAGAACCTTCTGTGCGGCAGCGTAAAGATCTTCATAAGAAGTCGGAAAGTGGGGGGCAATACTAGATGCAGAGTGGACTTGGCAACGATACGCCATGCGAAGATGACCAGCACGCCGAAGACCATTTTGATGAGCATCACAGCCCACCAGACGCCTGTCGCAGTCAAGGTTGACGCGAACGCAGATTCAGCTACGGGGGACGCGAAGGTACCGGGCATGGAGGACGCGAAGAAGGCAGCATCGAAGCCCATGTGCACGGCCTGCCAACGCCCGACCAACATTCCCATGAGGACGGAGATGAACGCAATGGCGTCTTCGAAGCAAGGGCAGTCGTCAATGGGCACAGGGTGCTGGTTGACCATAACTACACAGAGAGACATCACCATTGCCGGAGCTGTATTCGGCTCAGCAAGAGCGATAAAACAATGTTTGCGGAAAGGACTTACCGCTCCAACCAGAGGTGACCAGCCAGGTCTCCAGGACGTCTTCAAGCGCCCAGTGTCCAGCCCAGACAAGCGCACCCATAATCACTCCCGCAGCGCAGTCCGTGAACGTGTGCATGGCCGTGTACAATCGCCCAAAGACAATGCTGAACGCGTAAAACACCAACAGAGCGGTTGAGATCCAATAGGTAGTGGTGGATATGGCCCAGTCGGATGGTGGGTTGAGAGTAGTGATCATGCTAGACGGGGGCACGCCTGGAGCGGCAGAGGCGAGGCGATGGATGTGGGTATAGATAAAGAGTGCGATGGATATACTGTTAGTTGAGTGGGTGGACGGGAAGCCATATTCAAGGTGGTGATTTCCGATTGCTGGAGTGAAATGAGATTAGTGGGACAGGCACTGGTACGAGCCGACATACTGAGGCGAGTGACAGGTGGAGAGTAAGGTCTGGGAACACAAGCAAGGTCCTTTGCGAAGGATGACACATATACACCGAGCGCAAGGACTAATAATAAGCTGAAAATTGTCTCTTTAGTTTGGCCAGAGGTGATTGTCGATTTCCGCTGCGTACCCTCGACCAAACTGATCAAAACCAAAGAAGAAGCACATTGGCAAGAAGGTCATGAAGAATGTGTGCGTCCCAAGCGACGACGTGTAGACAAAATATCTGTCTAGCAAAGGCGTCCGGATCCGTGCCTGCGTGGAAATGTCAACAGGAAACCTCTGACGCAGAACCGGGCGCCCGCGCACCTGCATATTGGCTATTGCCGTCGACTGCCATTCCATGTCAACGAGCAGACGGTTTCTCAACGCCGCTCTCCACCACGACAGGCTGTCATACGCATCGCGAGGACCAAGACCTGGAGTGCTCGGTCGCGAGTCGAAATCGTAAAGTACGCCGTCTTTCTCATTAAGTATCAAGGGGGCAGCTTTATGAGTCGCTGAGCAATCTGAGGATTCCATATCTTGATTTCCCAATGATGGATGTGCTTCCGGAAGTTGAACTCGTGACAGATAAATGGTTCGTAGTTCACTAGCTCCACGCAGAGGTCTCTTCGAATAGTACGTTTCTGAGCTCCGTTGAATGAGATGAGGTGGGGAAGGCCGTTGTCGAGGTGAAAATGGAACAAGTTTGACCCCTGTTAGGGGTAGGGACACAATTTCGTTATTCACGTGCCGTAAGCCTGCAATTACATAATTGTGTCGTCCAACAACTTTTGCAGCGGCTGATGGCAAGCGGCTCACATGCCACACAGCTCGGCGCTCAATCGCTTACTTACGGCCACGATATCGTCCCCTTCATCGTATGCATCATGCTCTACAGGTCTTATACAATGCTGGATAGCGCTTTAATTCGCTGAATCGGGGCAAACAAAACTGGCCCCCTATTTGCCCCCTAATCATGCCGGCAAGTTCCTCCAATCGTTTTAGACTCTCCTTTCTCTGAAAGGGGTCAGCTTACATCTTATTCATTACCCGCCATGTCCCAACTTCCACAAACCTCCTTTGCCTCAGATGCCAGCTATGACCACTGTCAACATCACCACAAATCTTCCGCAACTCTCATACCTGATCCATTCAAGCCATACGGTAGTAAAGATCAAAAGTGCCCAGTTTGCGATGAGGATTTCAGGGATATTTACTCACTAGCCCGACACATTGAAAACTCACCAGACCACTGGCAATGCCCTTACTGCGATGTCTTTGGACCGCCAGGGAAGCACATGCGATGTCGCGATCCAATAGGCGGTGATAGCGCCTTGTCGTCGCCGCCGCTGAGGCGTCGCACCTATACCAATGACAACGACCCAGAAGAGTGCCTGCTCAACAACGGTCAGGTCATATTCCGGAAAGCAAAACGTCTGGGTGCTTCAGGTCTTTGGAGACTCAGGGGCGCCGACCCTGCTAAGGCGCCCGAACACTTCGTGCACCCCCCGCACCGCCCACTCCCGGAGCCCATAGAGAAGCGCGTACCTCTTACCTTCACTTGCGTGAGGTGTCGCACCACAAATAACGTGGAGGGCCTGGTAATGCACTGTGCGCACGGCCTATGCTGGGCATGCTTTCACGACAGAGATGAGGACATCTGCCCACATCCCTCTTGCCGAAGAGCGTTTATGTGGAAGACGCTGCGGCTGTACGATCCATATCCGGATGAGATCGCCGGTCGGAACTCGTTCACGACGGGCTACCACGACACCCGCCACGAGCAGACCGCAGACTTCCTCGAGGACATGCCTCTGAAGAAGAGGGGCATTTTGCGCACCGAAAAGGGCGACTTTCGCACCATCTTCTATGCATGCTTCATGTGCGGACCATAGTTTATCGTGTCCTCATTTGTTCTCCTGTATACTAGGCCAGTAATACAATCTGACATTGAATATATCATTCCCACCAGACTCAGCTACGGCACGCAATTGAACTATTGTTTGGCATGACAATCCGCGTGGCCTAGGAGCTCGACGTCAATAATCCCTAAATTATCCATGCCTTCACGGCTCCAGACCCCAACGTCCCGCTCTGAAATCGTGTCTTCCAAGTGGCTGAATGCTATGGAATGCACTCGGCAGCAGCCACGCGCATCCGTTTTGCAGCTATCCTCCGAACCACGACCGACGCCCCGCTCCCTCGGCGGGGATTGTTCTTGCCTGTAAGATGTTCGATGACTGAGGGTTCTCGGAAGCCTTGGGGGACGGAGTGCGTGCCAGTTGATTGGTGGGCTGACGCGTTTACAGTTTGAGGCAGCTGGATCCTGGAGCTCCTGGGCAAGGATCTGTGCCGCCGCTACTAGGGGGTTTGTAGAGTATGTCTGCTGACAATAAGATACTGTAGCAAACTGTGCTGAGTTGAAGAACGCTGTTTTTCCCTGAGCATCAACATCTGCGGGTTCATCTGTGACATGAGAGAGCGATGGCGTTTCACTTCTACAGGATGGTCTTGTGGGCTCGAAGGATTGCGATGCCCTAGACATAGCCGCTGCATCCTTAGACTCCTTCGAGATCTTGTTCCTTTTACGAGCGACCCACTTCACAAGGAATGATATAATGTGCACGACCGCAATGATTACGCCTATGATGACCAGAGCCCCAATAGTGCCAAGCACAGCCAAAATCGGAGAGTGTCGATATGAACTATTCGTGCCCGGCACGGTGACCGCAGCCTGGATTGGGGAGAGCTTACCCGCAGTCGTGAACTCCTCCACAGTGCTAGGAGCGATATGCATCTCTGTCGACGGTAGGGATTCGACCTTTGCTTCGGGTATAAATGCCAGCAGATCCATTTCTCCTTCCCTGTCTTTGACAGTGATTCTTGTATCGTAGGTGGATATGTCAGCCTCGGGAGACATTTTCCGTGGGACCGATGGACGGATTAGCATGGATGGGGGGCGTGAGGGCGTAGGGGCGAGCAGCGGATGGTCGTGATACTGAGAAATTAAAGCAGGAAGCTAACAGAAGCAGTATTGTGGAATGCAGAATAGATGATGAACGAGACTGGTAGGTGTGAAATCGGATTGTCAGCAATGAATATCCATGAATAGCTTAAATTTCCAGGCCGCTATGTCAGCCACCGGCCAGGGAGAAACCGTCGAATCATGAACGGGATCATCCGAAGTTCCTTTGGCAGGAATTGGTTCTGTTGATCGATTTCTAATACACCTAGTAGTAAAAACCGGCAGTTTCAAGTTGGTTAGCTCTGTATTTCAGTCAGCATGGCCGAAATCTGTATTGATGCCAAACACACGTACGATGTCTCCGTGTCCCAGCTCATTTATATCCAAGTTACTGAAAGCACTGAAAGGGCATGGGCCATTCATCGATAAACCTTTCGATCTTGACAACGTTTTGCAAGACCTCCGCGATATTGTCAACACATGAGCCCGGTAGGAGAAGGGTATGGATCGAACTGCCGGCTTGGCGAAGTCTAAGTATGATCCTGCGCAAGGACAAGACATCTGGTGGCCCTTGAAGCGCCGAGATAGCAATGGTACGCAGGTTGGGCCATACAGCCTGATCAGCAGGCTTGTTAGCTTCCTCGGGTGCATCTTCATCTCCGCCATCTGCCATATGGGCTTTAAGGACTTGAAAAAAAAGTCCATCTGGGAGTGCTTGATCACATCGATAAGTGACTTGTTCGACCTTGGGGAGGGCCATTGCAAGACTTTCAAGCTCTGAAAGCGCAGCTAAAACGGAGCCTACAAGGACGACGTGTCGCAAGGATGGCAAGCGGGACTCTACCGATGTTGGTTCGATCAACGATAACTTTTTATGAAAACCTGCCAGCGAGAGGCAGAACAATGTCGGTGCGTGGATCGATGTCATTACAGTACGGAGGGATGGCCGACAGTTTTTAAAGTCCACGTGCAGGTATCGCAGGGCGGGTAGCACAATGGATAAATGCGGTGATGACGAAGCGACTTCTTCGAATGTCAGCTCGAGATGGGAGAGCGATTGCAAAGCCGCGAGCGCGTTTTGAAAATTGACATACTCCTCCGAATCTTCGATGACTATATTAGTCAATCGAAGGTTGGTTACCGATGCGAGCGCAGGGAGCCATAAAGGAGCTGTGTCATAGTCAATACCACTGAGATGCACAGTCCTGAGGAGAGGAGCTCCGTGTGGTAAGAAGGAAGTTGAGAATTGACTATACGAATCGGTGATGGGAATAGATAGCTCTAATGAAGTGAGCATCGGCGCTACTTGATATGAAGTGGCTTCAATGACGCTTGGCAGGCTCACTCCGTGCTCAGCAATCATACTCAGTGAGCGACAATGTCCAATGTGCTCGCGGATGGATTGGAGGAAATCCGGGGATATGTCCGAGTTATGAACGACGTGAATTCGTATATCCAGAGGGACGCGCCTCGACCTGGAGAGATAAACGGATCCACGTCCGACGGAGGCTTCGAAAATCTCGTGTTCGTATCCCTGGACTTGCAAGGGCCTGTACCAAATGTGAGCCCATAGACATGGAGTACTGAGAGCTACACAACGCCAGCGGTGCGAGACGTGAGACACCCGTTCTCCAAAATAAAACCGGTCGTCACTGTCGCGAACCATCCCAGCTTCGAATACCATGGCAAGTATCTCGTCGGGAAGATTTGACGTAGGTGCGTCCAAGTTGTGCAGCAGGTTGTGCTCCAGCAGGATGACCTTCTCTTGTGCGTCCAGGTTCTCCAGCTGAGGTATCAGTTCTCGTTCTGCGCGCGCAATTTTTTCCTCCAGCTCCTGCTTGACGAGAGCAAACTGATCCTCCAATTTTCTTCTTGTATTTGCGATCTTCTCGAGGTCTTTCGCTAATGACAGGACAAGCCGCTGCCGATCCCCATTTACCTGATGCATCCCCAAAACTTAGATGCGGATCAGTAGGATGCAAATTGACGCCAAGCTTAAGGATACCCTACCTGTAAAGTTCACAGTAAAACTCACGGATTTGAAGGCTACTGCCACTGTTCAATGTGGAGAGCCGAGGTGGTAGTACGGAAGAGACTCTGGCCGACGCGTCACTTTGGCGTTGAAGTTGTAATTGGTGCCGCCAGTCACCCGACGTTTCCGATTCGATCCACCATTTGCCAATGTCGTTCGCCAGCGCAGATCCTTCTCACTATTGTCAGTGTGAGACTGGCATGATCAAACTGCTCAATTTTGGCGTCGCTTTCCTCACTTCGTTTGTCTGTTGCCCGCCATGCTGGAAGGAGCCTGCAGTTTTGACGCGGACGCACAATTAGCGACATCTCGCTCGTGATTGGGCCGCTTGGGCGGATATACATGTGGGTCGATCACCCAGGACCCACGCCAACTCCGCACCTGCCGACGAACAACGTCTCTCCAATACCGCATATTCTCCAAAAGCTCGAGAAACACGTACACCTCGCAATGTCCGGGCTGACGAAGCTCATAGCCCCATCTCCATCTCCGACATCGACAACCGCAGGAATGGTGCTCCCGGCGACGTACTCACAAGCGCGTGACCAGACATCCTGGCTATATAGTGTTGCTCCTCGCCCCGATCTACATTCTGCATTCCATTCTCTCAAATTCAATCCCTCATAAAACTCCACAAAATGTCTCTCCCAACGCGCAAGATTGGCCAGACTCAGGTGTCAGCTATAGGCTATGGCGCTATGGGCATTTCGAGCTTCTATGGTGCCATCACTCAGACAGACGAAGAGCGCTTTGCGGTATGTGTATTCCGCACTGTCATGTCCCAAGTTCTCCGTCACTAATGGACCTCGACTGGTTAGGTGCTCGACGCCGTCTATAGCAACGGCTGCAAGTTCATCGACACAGCTGACGCGTACGGCGACTCTGAAGATCTCCTCGGCCAATGGTGCGCTCTTTCTCATCACCCTCCGGATCGCTGTTACTTACTCAAATGTTTCGGTATGCAGGTTCAAGCGCACCGGCAAACGGGATGACATCTTCCTTGCCACCAAATTCGGCTTCAGAGCCGACTCTGAGCGTCGTATTGACGGGCGCCCAGCATATGTGCGCGAGGCCGTGGCCTCGTCCCTCAAGCGCCTCGGGGTGGATCAGATTGACCTCTATTACTTGCACCGAGCCGACCCGCTCGAGCCAATCGAGGTACGTGGCCCTGCAAGTATACAAGCGCATATATTAACATAAGGGAAACTTGCAGAACACAGTCCGTACAATGGTTGAGTTTGTGAAATCTGGCAAGATCAAGTATCTCGGTCTCTCCGAGTGCTCCGCCACGACTCTACGCCGTGCACACGCCGTGCACCCCATCGCCGCGGTGCAGGTCGAATACTCACCGTTCACGCTCGACATCGAGGATCCCAAGATTGCGCTCCTGCAGACAGCCCGTGAGCTGGGCGTTGCGATCGTCGCGTACTCGCCCTTGGGAAGGGGTCTGCTAACGGGCCAATACAAGGGCCCTGAGGACTTTGAGGACGGCGATTTCAGAAAGGGCATCGCGCGGTACTCGAAGGAGAACTTCCCGAACATCCTCAAGCTCGCAGACGGACTGAAGAAGATTGGGCAGAAGCATGGTGCTACAGCAGGACAGGTGTCTTTGGCTTGGCTGCTTGCGCAGGGAGAGGACGTCATCCCTATTCCGGGGACGCGATCCATCAAGGTACGCTATCTGTAACGCTTGCTCTCTCCACGAATGACATTAATCTCCACCTTAGTATCTCCAAGAGAACCTCGGCGCCATCAAAGTGCAGCTTACCCCTGATGACTTGCAGGAGGTGCGCAAGGAGGCAGAGACGGCGGATGTCGCGCAGGGCGGTAGCCGCTACCCACCTGGGAGTGAGAAGTTCTTGTTTGGCGATACTCCAGCGCTTTGAGTACATGTATGTATCCATACTATATTAACAATAAGCCTGTTAACAAACCGATATTGATAGTGTAAGTGGAACATACAATACAAAGCTGTAACAAGTATGGGTTTTCAATATCATACTTATTGAATGATGCCCCCTGTCACATCTCAGGATGCTTGTGCTACTTCTTACGCAAAAGGTGTTCAATTGATCTCTACACGTGCCAAAACATTGTTTTCCAGGACCTACGTCTTCCCGCTGGCGGTGACCTCGTTAACTCGAGGCCTAGAAACCCAGCTCGGGTGCCCCGACACCCTGCCACAGCGAAGTGAGCATGTCCAAAACCTTGGTGAGTTTTGTCATTCACTTCGATGGTGGTCATCCACCGGAGGGTGCCATAGCATTGCGGTATCACCTATCCCAGTCGTACCGCCTTTGTCTAGCGCTCTGGTCGCACAGCGACAGCTCTAACAGGTATGGAAGTACCAATATTCTCGCCAGCGATGATATCTTAGCGCTGGCGCGACGTGCAGGGGCAATAGGCGGTACCATGCGACTCGAATCCGTCGAGGAGAACTACCTGGGTCCGTGCACCCACCCGGAGTCCTCGTTGGCTCGGATATCCGATCAGCTGTGGGCGCAGGGGCACTGGCATGGCTGCGTTTGTATAGAGACGAGGACTTGCGGATGATAGGCTCGGTAGACGAGGTGGAATCCGACTATGGTGAGTGTATCGAAGAATGTCCTAGGGAAAGGGGATTTGATGCCTGATGCTGATCCAGAAGACTATCGATGTTGGGACACTTGGCCTCATGCACACCATAGTCGTGATATTCAAATCCAACGAGATAATGGCGCTAAGTGTGATCGCTCGGAATTGACTAGGTATAGGGCATAATGTGTACATGCGACGAATGGCTCGTTACGGAGATGTGTCACTGAAAGCGATGGAACGGTTTCGGCCAATCATCTATAAACTTCTCGACTTCGATGAAGTCTCGTATGCCCTGCGCGTCAACCTCGGTAATGCAAGAGCTAGGCAGCATAAGCGTACGGATGGCACTGCCATGTTCGCGAAGCGCTGTAACAGTCCTGCACAACGCCAGAGGTTCCAAGGGCTCCGAGACTTCCGAAACGGCGACAGTGTGTAGTTTGGGCCAATTCACTCGCACAGCAGGCTCGTGCTCTTCATCCTCCATTTCTGAGCCTTCTTCGACGTCCCAAAGAGCCTTTAGGATCTCATGACTCCCCAGATCTTCGTGCATGGCAACCCGGCAGGTCAATCGCTCTATGTTCGGGAGGCCTTTGGCCAGGGCACGGATGTCTACCAAGGCTGCTGAGGCCCAATCCGCAAGGATAATATGTCGCAAGGATGGAAATCGAGACTCTGTCAGAGTCGAGACATCTGTAGATGGTGCTTCTTCACCCCATCCTGCCAGCGATACAGAAATCAAGGATGGCGCGTAGATGTGTTTGATAGTGTGATGGAGGAACATGAGACCCAAGCCAAAATTCAAATGTAAGTACTGGAGGGTGGGTAGTAGTATGGGCAGCGGGTCCGGCAGGGAGACAACTTCTGCTATCACCAGCTCAAGATGAGATAGTGATGACAGTGCCGTAAGTACGTCCCGAAACAAGGTATATGCTTGTACATCTCCAATGCGTACGTTTGTTAATCGGAGGTCGGTAACTGCTTGGAAGACAGGCAGCCAGAAAGGCGCGGTACTAAAATCAACATCATTGACCTCCACTGTCGTCAAGCGAGGGGCTCCGTGTGGCAATAGAGGAGTTTGAAGACGAAGCGCGCCAGATGGTATCCGGAATGTAGTAAGAAGAGGTGCAGTTTGGAATGAAATGGCTTCAAACAGTTGTTGCAGGATGTTTTGCGAAGCCCATACGCACAACGAACGACAGTGAACCATATGGTTGCTGAGTGAATGTAGAAACTCAGCAGAACAATAATGGTCGTGAGTGATTTCCATGTAAATGTCGACAGGGCCAAGTTTAGACCTGGCAAGATAGACAGCTCCACGTTTGATAGAGACTTCGAAACTTCGAAATAATTTTAGGATGTTGAAGGACTGATATCGAATCTCCCTCCATAAGCCCGGAGTGGACAATGCGACACTGCGCCAATGATGGGATACATGAGACACGTCCTCTCTGAAATGAGATCGAGATTTTTGGTCGGAATGCATCCCTGCTTCAAATATGAGGGAAAGCACTTCATCGGGGATATTTGAAGTGGGTGCATCCAAGTTGAGCAATTGATTGCGCTCAACTTGTATGGCTTTCGCTTGCGCGTCGAGATCCTCCAGCTGACGAAGCAACTTATGCTTTGCACTGGCGAGCTCTTCCAAGCAGTTCGCCAGCAGCTGAATGCGGCGTTTCCTATCCCCGTTGACGTTGCGCATGAGGCTTGACTGGCCGCTACAACTGGGTGCTATGTGAGTAAGGAGCGAGTGATGATGCGTTTAGAGCACTTCAGAGGCGTACCGGATGTATCGAATGTCGCCTGTATCTTGAAAAACGTAGAGAGAAGTGGGGAGGTAGTTCAAAAGGACTCGGCGGCGGCAGCGGTTTAGTGTAAAGAACCTGAAGCTTGAAGGTTGCAGGTGAAGCGTTGGCTCGGCATTTGTGCCAGCAGACAGCCAAGCGTTCCCGAAACATACCGATCGCGACGCTCTAGGCTTGTTTCAACGTTCAAGCAACTTTCCTAATGTGCTTGCAAAGAGTCCTCACAGGAACACCCATTGCTCATCGACCATCTCTTGTACACAATGAATGACCCTGGCAGTATCCATCGTCACCCCTTACCGCATGACATCATCTTCGACCGACTGCTTCTGAGGTGCGTATGCACGTTCGACCGTATCCTGACACTACTCTTAACTTGAAATCGGCTCTGTTTGCATGCGCAGCTTGTGCTTCTAACCCGGACGTGATCCACAACAATCACGGCAAATTCACCCGCACATGGAAATGGTAAAGTCGTATGGATATTGAATGGATATCCTGCTTATTGTTTTCCAGATTCGCTACTCTTGTTCTATATCCAGAGGTGCTACCGGTGGTTGCGAGGTCGCAATTTGTTGTCACCTAGAGACCCCTTCACAAAAGAGCTCTAAATCTATATATTGAGCACTATGGAGATCGCAAGGGCACACTTGCATTGCACCCATCCCCCTCATCCACATCCCGCATCACTGTAGAATCCAGCCCAGTCTTGAAAGCATGACAAAGCGCAATGATTCGGGGATGCACGCCGCTCTGCGTATCCGGGAAATTCAATCCCTCATTTTTAACGTGCTGGTTCACGATCTAAAGGCACTGGCGCGCCTTGCGCGGTGCTGCACCTCTTTCCGCGATCCCGCTTTGGACGTACTTTGGAACAGGTTGGACTCAAGCAGATGCTTATACCAATTCTTTCGCTCTTCCCACAGCTGGGTCAATACAGTGAGCACCTTGCCAGCGCAGCAGGCCATGACATACTAAGAACATTCCATGACAGTCATCGTGGCCGGATGAATATCTCTCCGAAAGCGAGTGCATTCGCCTAGACTTCTATGCGCGGCGAGTGCGCTACATAAATGACTCCAGCGATCAGTTTCACAACTCCGCAGTTATCCGGCTGGCGACGCTACGACCCTCCCGGTGTTTCTTCCCCAACTTGCGCGAGCTCAAGTTGACAGTAGGGCCTGGAGGACATGTCCCAGACAACTTGCCTGCTCTAAATCTTCCTTCGATCCGTCGAATCGAGTTCTCCAATTCGACCGACGGTGACGTGGCCTACTCCGTTTTACGGAGTCTCTCGGCTCTCGGGCCCTCGTTCAACGAGCTGAAAGTCGCTGGGAAGATGCCTCACCTGATTCAATCCTTTATCGCCCGGCATCCTCAACTTGCCAGTATAGATCTCGAGGACTGTCAAATCATATCCCCTACCACAGAGAGGCCGCCTATATATCATGAATTATTGCGCGAAGTGGCAGGCATGCCTAGCCTTACTACATTGATCCTTCCGAAAAATCTCCATCTCTATTCCATTCCCGACTCCTATGTTGGTTTTCCGTGCCTGACGAAGCTCGACATCTGCGGCCCACCCACAATGGTGACCAAATTCCTGCGGATGTTGTCACCCGGCGTTCTCGAGGATTTTGAAGTTTACCCCCAGGATTCGCTCCACGAGTCTCAGCAGACGGCCAAGCAGTGGTTTGACTGCTTAAAGACTCTCCATGAGCGGGGCGCAACGTCGCTCAGGCGTGTGATTATTGAGTCCCGCCTCACGGGTCTCGGCTCCAGCGTTCCAGTCGGAAAACTGCTACAGCCGCTCCTAGGCATGCGGAAGCTCGAGAATTTGAGCTTGCTGTATTTTCCAAAACTGCAATCGAGCCATGTACGGTCAATGTCAGCTGCATGGCCCGCACTGAAGCGCTTGGTATTGTCGGATTTCAACATCACCGATGACTTTGAAGATAATGGCCTGAACTCGGACAACTCGACCTCGAGTATTCTACGCTCAGCCATTTACGACTGGGATTTCTTCAGCCAAGTCCCGCGGCTCTTCGAGAACCTCGACTTTCTCAGCATTACTATGCCGCTCGAGGGCGCCACGCTCGAGGAGAATGCGGGAGTCCATCATAACCTGCGTCACCTATGGATACTGACCCCACACGGTGGGACGGCAGTCATGGCCTTGGAGAAAAAGATCCTCTATGCACGGGTGTTAAATCGACTATTTCCCCGTCTGGACGACCTATTCATAGACGGAGAAACGCCAGATCTCTTTGATCTCATGCTCAATTTCCGTGAGGTCGCCGCGGGATAGTTGGCCAACAGATATAGTTCGGGCTGGCTCGCAGTCATCATTTCCGCCTTGTATCGTACCTCTCGCGCTGGGCGCACTGCTTAGTCTTACATGTACTACCTCTGTCCTTATGCAATTTCCTTTCATTGACGCATCCCTTCTCTCGCCCGCTTTCCGTATTCCCTTGTTTCGACTTGCCATTTCAGTCCCCGGCGCTCGGCATCCCAGTCCTCAAACCCCTTCCCCGTTCGCACAGCTAGCTGAACCATTCGCTCGTACCCCCGACTTGGACAAGATCCACAGCTTGGCACGACGACTCGACGAGGGATCGCTTGTTCGTTTCGCCCTTGCCTCTCGGCACTTTTATAAGCATGTCCAGGTGGCAGTGCATTAAGAGGTTACTACCACAAAGCCAAAGCCGTGGCCTGGGTGATGGGCGATGGACGATCTCATGGACACGGGTATGGCTGCTTTGATAAACAGCTGGGCAGTGGTTCGCGCAATGATGTGTCTAGGGTATTGCGGTTGGCTTTGCAGGATCACAGTGTGTTGACCCCCTGAGGCCCCCTATCGACTCGGCATGCGATCTCCTTCTCAGCCACCCCCGTATACCTGTGCTCGGGAAGCCAGAGAAGCTCTTCGGTCGCCTCGGGAATGGTGGAGTCGGGGAGGCATCGGCATGACGCTCATATGACATTGACCGCGCATCGTCCATGCCGCCACCCATCCCAGCCCTATAAAAGGCCACTGATTTCAATGCAACCCCTTACCCAACGTTAACCCAATAATGTCCGCTCTAACCCCATACGACACAACAATCGACGCCGCCTTCCTCGCCCACCCAGATGCGATCAAGTGCCCCATGTGTTGGGAGGTCGTCGTCGGCCGAGACGAATTCAGCGTCCACCTCGACGACTGCCCCGGGTGCGAAATCTTCCTCGAGCCTCACGAAAGCGAGCACGAGCAGCCGCGTGGCACTGATACCTACTGCGCCATCTGCGACATTCACTTCGTGAATCATGGCTACCTCGAGATGCACCTCCAACGCTGGGGGCACCCGCACTGCGAGGCGTGCAAGACGCGCTTCCCTGATCACCACACAGGGCCGACTCATAAATGTGGGAAGGGGCCATTGCCGCCTTCGAGGGTGCTGCTGAGGCGATATTAATATGCATAGATACCGACGACGTCGAAGGGATGATGTCGATATGGATGGCTGCTGTTCTACCTTTACCCTATTGCGCTTTCAATCAAACATTGTGCACGCTTTCGAGATGTTAATTCAAGCTGGCTTATTGTGCTCCAGCAAGCTCCCACAGAGAATACCATAGGTGAAATATTATACGAGTAGGTGTTATAAGTTATGACAATATTGTATGCCAAACATATACGAGCAAGAGCGGGTGGCGGTTACTGCGTTGCCTTAGCGGGGCAACCCCTGTCCTCACAGCGTCAGTGCGCGTCAGCCACAACTGTAGAACTCTTAGCCGCCGAACACACGGACTGTCCGCCGGACTTTCCATATGTCATTCTTCCACTACTTAGGTCTGCGACGACGACTTCTGCTCGCCATTATCAATCTGCTCACTCAGCAATCTTCAGCGACCCACATATTTCCCTATAGCATCATGCTTCTCGTACTGGTAGACGCTTCAGAGATATAGCGGGATTGAGGCGACTCATGTCGTCAACGATCCACATGTTATCCGATGCTATTCAACATATATGAAGCAAGTCGAGTAACAACTACAGCAGCGCTAGCATCGAGTCTCCTCTATCAACCTCAAAAACTTCTCTCACATCCCCAGCACCCAACCTCAAAATGAGCACTGCAGTCACGCGCAAAATCGGCGACAGCGTCTTCCCCGCGATCGGATACGGCGCCATGGGCATTGCCGCCTTCTATGGCAAGGCCCAGCCCGACGAGGAGCGATTCAAGGTACGCATTCAGCGTTCCATGAAATGAGAACATAACTTAGCACAACATGGCAGATTCTCGACGCGGTGTACGACCGCGGCGTGCGTCACTGGGACACCGCGAACGTGTACATGGATAGCGAAGAGCTAATCGGAAAATGGTACGTCGGCTCCCATTCATCTTCAAGCTTCTTACCCATGCAGCTCGCACCAGGTTCAAGCGCACAGGCAAGCGCGACGAGATCTTCCTCGCGACCAAGTTCGGCCTCGGCGCAGACTCAGCGACTGGGAACGGCATCGACGGCTCGCCCGCAAACGTTCACGTATCCATTGAAAGATCGCTCAAGAGGCTCGGCACGGACCACGTCGACCTGTTCTATCTGCACCGCGCAGACCCGCGCACGCCCATCGAGCACACCGTCGGCGCGATGGCCGAGCTGGTCAAGGCGGGAAAGGTCAAGTACCTCGGGCTGTCAGAGATCTCCGCGGCGACGCTGCGCCGTGCGCATGCCGTGCACCCCATCGCCGCGATCGAGGTCGAGTACTCGCCGTTCACGCTCGACATCGAGGACCCAAAGATTGCGTTGCTGCAGACCGCGCGCGAGCTCGGGGTGCAGGTCGTCGCGTTCGCGCCGCTGGGCAGGGGCCTGCTGACGGGGCAGTACAAGAGCCCGGACGACTTTGACGAGGACGACTTCAGGAGGAAAGTGCCGCGGTATTCGAAGGAGAACTTTCCCAAAATCATGCAACTCGCAGATGGGCTCAAGAAGGTCGGGGAGAAGCATGGCGCGACGGCGGGGCAGGTCTCTCTGGCGTGGCTGCTCGCGCAAGGAGAGGACATCATCCCGATCCCGGGGACGACCAAGGTCAAGGTGCGTGCTCGTTCGCTCTTCGTTTCATAACGGGTCCTGCTTGCTAACGCAGGTCGTGGCAGTACCTGGAAGAGAACATCGCCGCGGCGAATGTTAAGCTCACGCAAGAGGACCTCCAGGAGGTAAGGAAGGCGGCGGAGGAAGCGGACGCAATCGAGGGCACGCGTTACCCCGCGGGAGCGGCGACGCTGCTGTATGGTGATACGCCTGCGCTGTGAGGTCAGGCCACGGACATCATCTCGTCCTGTACCAGTATATCTCGTGTTCGCGAAGTCTGCTGAGGATCATACAACATATGTATCATGAGCATCGATATTTTTCATATCAATGAAACAAATGCTTGAACAATGTATGATATATATGGTGCTGCCTTTAATTCCATCGACAACTGCCCTGTTCGCACCGGTCTTAATGGAGGGCGGAATCTGCTTCTTGCCACACGCATGTCCCGTCGACGGGAAGCGCTCACCGAATCGCACCCCGCATAAGCTCGCCGCGGCTCTGGAAGTGAATGTCGCAGATCGCGCAGTTGGTGGTATGTATGGCTGCCGTTATACCTTTATTCTATTGAGCTCTTAATCCAAGCCGTGTGCATGCTCTGAGACATCTGATTTAAATTGGTTTGATGTGCGACATGGATCAAACCTAACGACAAACTCTCGTACATATATGCAAAGGGGCAAATCGAAGGAGGAGCGGGAGGACTTGCGGCCGGCCGGCCCGGAGCTTCCAGTCGTGGTGCCAGTGAACACTGTTTGTGCCTTTAGCTAATCCATTCACCTGTTCCCACTTGCTCGTATCTTCACGCTTGAAATATCCCTGTGCATTCTTCAAATCTCGGACAACGTTCAATTACTACGACCACTTCAGGCCAGGGACCCTGACTGCCCCTTACTGCATGCCGAATTGGGCACTTCCGAGTCTGATACTGCTCTTTTCTCGCTACTAGAGTACCAGTCCTGCAAGCTACAACCACTTTGAGCAATCCGCTCACTCAGCAACTTTTATAATTACGACCCACCTTTCTCCCTGGCTCCTGGCAGGCGGTTGAGAGATATAGCGAGACGGAGACACGACCCACGTCATCGCCGATCCACATGTTATCCGATGCATGCATCGATATGATATATAAAGCAGCTCGAGCAGCAGCTGAAACAGCATCGAGCCCATCTTCTACATCCCACAATCACGCTCCTACCATCACACCTCTAGCACACATAATCCAACATGAGCACTGCAGTCACGCGCAAAATCGGCGACAGCGTCTTCCCTGCGATCGGATACGGCGCCATGGGTATCGCCGCCTTCTATGGCAAGGCCCAGCCTGACGAAGAGCGATTCAAGGTACTCATTTCCCTTTCTGTGCGATGCATAAAGAGCTCACTGGCATACTATAGATCCTCGACGCGGTGTATGACCGCGGCGTGCGTCACTGGGACACCGCGAATGTCTACCTAGACAGCGAGGAGCTCATCGGGAAATGGTACGCCGCCTCCTACCCATCTCCTATCCTTGCACTCATGCGACCCTACACCAGGTTCAAGCGCACAGGCAAGCGCGATGAGATCTTCCTCGCGACCAAGTTCGGTCTTGGCGCGGACGCAGCGACCAAGGGCGGCGTCGACGGCTCACCCGCGAACGTCCACGCCTCCATCGAACGATCGCTGAAGAGGCTCGGCACAGACCACGTCAACCTGTATTACCTGCACCGCGCGGACCCACGTACACCCATCGAGCATACCGTCGGAGCGATGGCCGAGCTCGTCAAGGCAGGCAAAGTCAAATATCTCGGGCTGTCGGAGATCTCTGCCGCGACACTGCGCCGTGCGCACGCCGTGCATCCCATCGCCGCGATTCAGGTCGAGTACTCGCCGTTCACGCTCGACATCGAGGACCCGAAAATTGCGTTGCTGCAGACCGCGCGCGAGCTCGGCGTGCAGGTCGTCGCGTACGCGCCTCTGGGTAGGGGACTGCTCACGGGACAATACAAGAGCCCGGACGACTTTGAGGAGGGCGACTTCAGGAGGAAGGTGCCGCGGTACTCGAAGGAAAACTTTCCCAAAATTTTGCGCCTTGCGGATGGGCTAAAGAAGATCGGGGAGAAGCACGGCGCGACGGCGGGGCAGGTTTCTCTTGCGTGGCTGCTTGCGCAAGGAGAGGACATCATCCCGATTCCGGGGACGACCAAGGTCAAGGTGTGTGCTCATTCGCTCTTTCTCTCATGGCTCGCTGTTTTCTAATGTACGCTGTGACAGTATCTGGAAGAAAACATTGCCGCGGCGAATGTCAAGCTCACGCAGGAAGATCTCCGGGAAGTAAGGAAGGCGGCGGAAGACGCGGACGCGACGGAGGGCACGCGTTACCCAGAGGGATCGGCGACACTGCTATTTGCTGATACACCTGCGCTGTGAGGAGGTCGACTTGTAGACATAACCGAAGCGTGTATCAGTAATCTTTGTACAATAGTAAGCTGCTCGAAAATTATGCAATATATGTATCTCATGCCATACCCTGTCAAGTTACTTATAGTTTGCACGATGCATGATAGGCAGTAGTAAGACTACCAGAGCTTTGGTATTTTCCATATCAATGAAACAAATGCTTGAGCACAGTACGATATATATGGTGCTGCCTCCCATTGACATCTGTCTTGTTCGCACCGCCCTTGATGGACGGCGGAATCTCCTTGCTGCCACACGCATGTTCCGTCGACGAGCAGTAATCACTGAATCGCACCATGCATATATCGCAATAGGGGTGCCCCCAGCCTTGAAGGTGCACCTCGAGCTCGCCGCGGCTCTGGAAGTGGAGGTCGCAGATCGCGCAGTGGGTGGAGGCGGAGTGAGATTGGTATTGGTCGAGCATGGCGTTGAAGTTTATGTGTTTGGGATGTCGATATAATAGGGGTTGTGTCTTGAGTGGGTTGTTTGTTGAGGGGAATTGAATATGCGCGGTATGCGGCTTATATGTCTTTGGGGGTGAGGCGGGACGTCAGTACGCGTCAGTCTCCCACCCCACCTTCGCCGAGGTGACCGATGGTTCTTATGGCCCGAGCACATGAACATGGAGGTGGCGGAGGCGGAGAATATTTGGCCGGGTTCATTGGGGGAGCTTGCCTCCCCCCAGTATCTTGGTAGGGGCTCTCAAAAAGCCTAGTGGCTGTGCTAAAACCGCTTCCGGGACCAATGGTCACCCCGTGCGAATTACCTTCTGTGAGCGCGCTGCCTCGGGCTCAAATGGTCACCCCGTGAGAATGTTGCCGCCAGGAGCCGATACCATTATCTCAAGAGACCAAGTTAAGAAGTGAGACGCCCTTCGATTTCTCTCCCCCTTGCCCATTTTTTCGCGAATCCTTCCACCATATCTATACAATATAACATCCACACCTCGGAATCATCCTAATTGCCTATGAGCTCATGCAGCAGCCTATCTGGCCAAATTAGGAAATCTGCGCCACATCAGCATTTCTGCTCGCTCTCTCCTTGATGCTCTGCGGCTCGCCAACCGAATGGCTTCGTTTCTCGTGTGCGATGAGGCCAGTAAATGTCATCAATGAATTCTATGTAGTTTTTCCCCCAAAAAAACTGATGCTCACAGTGTTCAGCCCCCCTCGTCTCGCTTCCCTCTAAACGGCCACATTTAGTGTGCCGTCTTGATCAACAATTACCTACAGGACAAATGCATGCATCGATTCCAAACTTTTTCAAAATAAGGACTATAAATACCCTTCTATTTGAATATCAAAAAAAATCTAGCCGCAAAATGTTCTTATGCATGTAGACGCGGGTGTCTCGCTTCCAGGTTAACCACTGCATGAATCTGTACTTTGAATTTTTCTTTTAAAAAACCCTGTTCAATGTTCAATAATCAGTATGCAGCCTTGCACAATTTAAGCTGTAACTACAGGCTCCCCCAACCCCAGGGGCCAGCCACTGAATGATATTAGGAGGCACCGACCTGCTAGGGGCTCATTAGGGGGTAACGCGCTGCAAGTCGAACAAACATGAAATTGCTCGAACGCCAGTGATTTTTAACTATGTGGTCACAGAGCTATGGTTAAGGACTGCCTCAAGTATCGTCGTGAATTATCGCTGAGGCAGAGCATGCCAGTATGAACGATGCAATTTGTTGTCGCACCGCCACCGCGGCGCTTGTAAAGACTAGCAGAGCTGAAACGACCGATTTGAGGCAATTTCGCTCGAACGTGAAGGAGATGAAGGTCAACAGTTAGGGTGGAGTGCGAGAACACAGATTGGGGGAAATGGCCGGAAGAAGAAGGGGAGTTCAAGCAATCAGAAGAGAGAGGTCGGGAAGGGGAGTCACATATCAACAGAGGTTATGAGTCAGGGTGAGTCAAAATATTGTGAGGCGAGGGGGGAATTCGCAGTGAGCTTATATTTTACTTGTCTTGTATAACCTGATAGACATCAATTCATTTGTAGATCAACGCAGAAATTCGAGTGTGAACACGCACTTCAATCTCACACGGGCCCAAAGGGAGATGGGTAATCGTGACATCTGTATCCCAGCTTGCTTGCATAGGCAGCAGAAATGTAGCAAATACAACAATACGACAAATACGACACCTCTCGTAATTGTGCGGCAATGCGAAAGCCACCCGTGAGAGGGAACTTGCGTATAAACAGCTAGTTTCGCGAATATGATGCTTTTAGCTTCCTCTAGAACGCAACTGGCGCCATGATGTTTTAGCTTCCTCTAGAACGCAACTGGCGCCATGATGCCATGATCTTATCGAAATACTACATCTTATCAGACCCGGAGTACTATATCATCGGAATATAAAAATCAATGAAAAAGAAACACGCGACGAGCAAATCGAGTACATTCAAGATATATACAGTATGTG
Source organism: Athelia sp. TMB (assembly GCA_014898675.1). Classification (NCBI taxonomy): domain Eukaryota; kingdom Fungi; phylum Basidiomycota; class Agaricomycetes; order Atheliales; family Atheliaceae; genus Athelia; species Athelia sp. TMB. The sequence goes on along the minus strand of JACXVL010000442.1, from coordinate 5,146 downwards.
ATTAAGGCTCCAACCATTTACTTTACCTTTACACTTTTTCCGTAAATAAATGGAAACAGTAAATAAACAGTTATAAACAGTTTATATAGAGTAAAAAAAGGGTTACAATGAGAGTAATCAATATTTGCGTACAGTACATGATAAATAGCTAAGTGAAATTCATAAGACCATCACGGAGCCACTGGCGAACACACATGGCCTCTGTGATGGTGTCAGCACGCAACGAGCTACGTAGATCAGAGCAGAGATGGCGTGACTTTGAGAACAAACGCTCGACCGATACACTAGTGCCTGGAATGGCAAGAAAATCCCAAGCCATCCTGGCAATAACAGGGAATTCACGCTGATGTAACTGCGTACACTATCAGAGCACTTTCAAAGGAAGATAAGTATGTATAATTTACCTTCCACCAGCCCAGTGGGTCTTCAGCTCGCCCTGGACCACCATGCCGCAGCAGCAGGTATCTGTCCCACTCACTCGCCTCAGGGGTGGGATCGTCATTCGTGTCGGAGCCAAGAGAAAGTTCGGACAGGAATGATGACGCTTTGACCAGAGCAACGGGCGGTGGTCTGCTGGTTGCGGCAGATGTCCGTGTGGCAGTGGCAGCTTCATACTCTTCATAAACGGCCTTGAAGATGAGCCCTGCCCGGGTATGTGCATCTTCTCCGAGGTTCTTAAAGAAGCTCAAGCGAAGTGTGGGATGACAAACTTGAGTGAAGAATTAGCCGGAATTTAACTGGGAGATGGAAAGGACTGACTGGTTGCGATGACATTGTAGTGGTTAGATAGTGCCATATTGTAGTAGTGATCCAGGCGTGCAAGGCCTGCAGCAGTGGCCAACTGGAGATTTACAGGCAGAGTCAAATCCAAAGAATGACTCTTGAGAGCAGTCTGCATTAAGTGATAGGACGGAATAGCCCAAGGTAGAGTAGGTGACCCTGCCTTGGACATCTCAAGAGTGACTTTAGTGAAAACCTATCAGAGCATCAATCAAAATGGTCTAAACATTACAAGGAAGATCTTACTTCGAGAACCGAGCCAAGCTGCTCCAATAGTGTCCATTCAGCACTTGACAGTAGCAATGGCCGCATGCTCTCGTGCTGTATAACCCAGTCATCAACAGCCTATTCATTTCATTAGTATAAAAACTTCATGGTCATAACAGTTCCGAAACTTACCTTACGGAGAATTAGTGCCCGCTGAATCATTGCATGTGTATAGTTCCAACGTGTACGAACGTCACGGATGACCATCAAGGTCTCAATTTTGCTACCCCGCTCGGAGAGTGCACCGGCATAGCGCTGCACAGCACATCTTTTGAAATGTTGACGGCGCTGAGGAGAAGAGACAATCTTATTAACAATTGTCCGGAGCTGTTGCGTTAAGGTCAGCAGGGAAAAAGTTGCACAACATATCTGACACACCTTCTTCACAGGACTCAAGGATGCTACGTTCTCGGGCAACTCCTCAGCTGATACCTCGTCATCTCCAGCCTCAGGACTCTCCGCACCATCACACTTTTCCTGCTCCATTTCCTTCAACTCCTCGTCGTCATCTGGTGTGTAGTGGATTGGTAAGTCTTTCATCGTCTCATAATAGTCAACGAGGTCAGGATCATCAGCTTCGTCGAGGTATTTGAGAATAGTCTGCACAACAATGTTGATGACATGTGCAAGACATCGAATTCTCGCATTGTCGGAGTGAAAGTTGAGGCCATAGCGCTCGCTGAGTAAGATTCCGAGGACACGAGCAAGCACATCCAAGGAGGAAGCATTGTCCATGACGAGAGCTAAGAAGTGCATAAAAAACAAGTAAGCATGAGCATCGTTTGACAGGAAGGAAAAGACTTATCTTGTCTAGCCCGCCACACTTAGCCGCCGACTTGACAAACACTTTGGCTGCATGCGCTCCGGCATGCTCTTTATCTCCCATGTGATGAAAATCGATAAGTCTCTCCACAAGATTCCAGTCGTCATCAATCCAATTCGCAATTGTTCCACTGAACGTAAAAACCATCTGCTGTGTTGTCCAGCTGTCGTGTTGGTATGATATCTTTGATTTGACTGCCTGATGAACAAACCTAATCAGCGATGACCACAATTTTTGCATAACTGCTGTGACTCACATCGATCTCTTCCACTACCGTAGCGTGTAGAGTCGCAAAGATATGGGCTAAGGTATTGCGCACAGTCGTATCACTGGGGAGCGGAAACCTGACCTGCAGATACTTGAACAGACGTGCCAGCCCAGGAGACTCTCCTGTTGTCCATGGCAAGTCATCCTCTAGAAGCCATGCTGAAAAAATCTGCAAAAAGCCCTTTCGAGTTGGTTCAAGCTTCGGGTTGAGCTTTCCCTCTTGTAAGAAGCCCTCCATCAGCTTGACACTCGCCGTAGTATAGCCATGCACTGATGGCTCCTGCTGTTCAGGCACTTTTTCTTCATTGGCGTTCTTGATCTCAGGATGGCTCTTCAAGTGAGAAGAAAGATTGCCGAGATATGGCACAGGGCTCTCATCTTCAAATGTATCGCAGCCGGACTTGCGAGGGACAGTGCGGAATCTGGGGTGATATCATGGTGAGTACCGGATTTGATGCAGATTCGCAGAGGTGACTTACTTTCCACAGACCTTGCACTTGAACTGCCATCTATTACCCCCACCGAACTCCACAACAGCGATGGGTGCATGCCAGTGCTGCAGCGTAAGGTTTTTGGGACCACACCGAGCCGGTTCAGCACGCACTTGAGCATGGGCTGCATTGATCGCTGTTTTCCCATCCGACTCTTCCTCGCTACTTACATCATTCTCAACCTGGCCTGCCTGTTGGTCGTTGCGACGCTTCTTACGAGCACCATGAGACGAATTGTTCTGAAAAAGTGGTGAGTACACAAGTTCAATAGTGCTTGGACATTATGGCTTACTTTGGCCGCTTGCTTCTTTGCTGCAAGCTTTGATGTTGCTCCACCCAGAGTGCCAGTAGCTTCGTCTTCCGATCCTGAGGCATCCAGCACAAATGGTTTGCGTTTTGAACCCTTGGTGATCTCTTGTGCGTATTCTCCATCTCCATCTGATTCATCCACCAGCTCTTCTAAAATCTCGCTTCCGTCTGCTGCTACAGTCACAATAGCTGCTTCGGTGGACTCTTCAGATGCAAAGCGTTTGCGAGGACGATAGTCCTTGTCTTTGGGATCTGAATCTTTGTTCCGGCCTTTGGCTGAGACGAACAGTCAGATGGGCCATATCTGGATGATAAAAAGATGTACCGTTGACCACTCGAGGCTCCTTTGGTTTCTGCAGCTGAGCCTTTGGCCCAGCCTTGTCCAATCTTTTCTCCCTTGATGCCTTAACCTTCGCTTTAGTAGGTCTATTCAACATTTCATTTCGGTGAGCTCTTAATCTCAATATATAAAGACAATGAGGACTCACACAAGATAATTGAGCTCCTCGCAGAGCCTGTCCAACTTGATGATCATAAGGTCGTTTGGCATCTCATCTAGCACTTTGGGGCTTAGCCCTTGAAGGTACTCAACCACCATGTCCATTCCATGTGGCCCGCGACGGACATGGGGCAACCGACCCTCATCATCACGAGTATCCTCTGCAAATAGTGCGTCGAATCGTTTATTGAATGTCTGCCATGCACTTTCTCCTTCAGGGGTACCGAAGACAACCGGGATCTTGTCTCGGGTATGGCCGAGTCGGACACTTGCTGGAAGGACATTGGAGAGCAGAGTAATCTCTTTTATGAGGGTGTGAACGCGTACTCTTTCGGTTTCGAGGGTGGTATTGGACATGGTCGGAAGTGCAAAGGAGTATAAGAAGATGCAATAAAATTTATTTTTGATATCCATATGTTTTATCATGAGTGTGCCTAGATCTGCGTCACTAGCCCGCAGCAAGTAGACATATCACCATCCGTACCCATGTGATCCCGGCACAACATTGATGAGCTTGGATTCGGCCAGAAAGCCATGCCATTAGCAGTCAATACAGTACATGACAAGCTATCTAGTATCTATGCCCAGCCAACCAACTTGCTGTCTGACACGTCTCCATTGTATTCTTCCGGAGTGGTTTGAGTACAGCTTTGAGTGCATGAAAACGGGCATTTACAGTCTGGGCAAGCAACTTATCTCATATTTTGCACACGTGGGGTTTTGCACGAACCTGCTGATGCTCCGCCCGGGTGGGCTGAATCTGAACAGTCCAGATCTACCGAGCTCATCAGTCTGTGCTGCCCAGATGATGCAAAAAAGAAGCAGGATGGGGGAAGACGCACCTGGATCAGTGTCGAACACCGCATCGTATACTCTGCTCGCATGGGAGCACGATCATTGTGATTAAGATCATACCCGAGGCAAACACAATGCTTGCACCAAAGATGGAGCCAACCGCCGAGAGGAGCCAAAGTATGGTGATGTCAGGTCAACGCTTATGAGCAAACGATGAGAGAAGAATGAAGAGAGGAGACGTACCGATAATATAGATGAATGTTGCGGCAGTCAGGGGCATGGATAATGTAGTACATCCCAGCAAGCTGTATTGCTCGCACGTCCCACATATGCAGCAGAATCCTGGACCGAAAGTTAGTATATGTAAAATAAAGCAAAACACAAAGACTCACCTAAGGGCAAGCAGGCCGTAGACACAGAAAAACGATAGGCAAAGCAAGCACAATGTGAAGCAGACACGACTCCCACCAATGGCAGTCTGTTGTGCTTCTCCGCGAGAACCATCAACAACAGTAGCGCTCGAGGATGGATTGGAGATGTAGAAGCAGCAGCGAGTGGGAAAGAGAGGTAAGCCAAGTGTCAGCACTACTCGACTCGGAGGGGACAGTCGCAGAAAAGCTCACGCCACTTTCGCGAAACTTAGCGCAAGTATCACGGTTCGTAATCGATCAAAATCGCACGCGCGACGCGTACCCGGCCGCGCTGTGAGCTTGGTTTATTGATTTAAACCTTAGGGTATCGGGTCAGTCGTTAGACCGGAATCACCTAATCGGTTCGGGGGTGTAGAATGTGCAAATCAGGAGGTGTAACTAACCAGAACAGGCTAGTTGAGTAGAACCTAGTCGCTGGACTGAGTCTACCAGAGGGTGAGAAATAGGATCGAAAAACAGAGAATCAGAGCCTGAGCTGCTGGAC
>JACXVL010000441.1:18830-46376 GCA_014898675.1 Athelia sp. TMB | reverse complement strand
GCTGCAGCTTCTTCGCTTCGGCGGAGAGTCTTATCGAGCTCTTCTCTGAGCGGGAAAACTGCTACCAATCTTCGCCCTTTCTACTCGGGTTCCATATCTCTGCTCCGCACGAGGTTGAATTTGCAGATGCCCAAGGTTGCAAGAGGTTTCTACGCGGTCGGGAAAGGCAGGGAAGCTGGCGTGTTCGAAACATGGTAAGTCACGTCTATCTCAAGCACTGATGTGATAATCGAGCATATCTGTGCCGGCAGGGAAGAGTGCGAGGCTCAAGTCAAAGGTATGTGACCATTTGTCCGGATGGATTGAAACGGAACATAATGTCTGTCATCAGGCTTTCATGGGGCCAAATACAAGAAATTTCCAGTCAGAGCAGACGCCGAAGCCTTTGTCGCTTCCCACTCTAGCTCTACAGCAGCTCCTATCGTATCGCCAGTCAAACCGGCATCTCCTGGATCTCCCAGTGGTAGACGTGTAGCGCCATATCAGCGGTCTGGGTCTGTGCCTGCTGTCCACCCGGTCTCACCCAGCAAATCAGCACCACAATCGGCATCTCTCTTTGCGGCAAAACCTACCATGGTCGCTGCGCCTAAGCCACTGAAGGCAGCAATTCCGAGAGCAGGGCCGATCAAGATAATTCCTTGGACGCAACGCGCAAACTCGCCAGATGTCGCCGATGAAAGCCAGTGGTTTGTTGTATACAGCGATGGAGCGTGCAAAGGCAATGGAAAGTCAGGTGCGGTTGCTGGTGTGGGTGTATGGTTTGGACCGAATGACCCCAAGTGAGTCTCAGCGGGCGGTGGACCGACAACTAACCATTGAACTTACCAGGAACATCTCTGAGAGATGCCCTGGTGATCAGACCAATAACAGAGCAGAGCTTATCGTTAGTGCATTCCTAAAGCAATGCGAAATTCATAACGCCTCCTACAGGCTATTATACGGGTGCTAGAGACAGCACCGCCTACTGAGCGGCTGCTCATCAAAACTGACTCAAAATACTCAATCCAGTGTGCGTCACTCAGTGAAATAGTCACCCCATATTTCTCACTTTCATCCAGGCTTCACGCAGTGGCTGCCGGGATGGCTGAAGCGAGATTGGAAGAACGCGGCCGGACTGCCTGTCAAAAACCGGCACGTTATCGCTTACCTCTCCTCGCTACTCGACAAACGCTCCACGCAAGGAGAGAATGTCCGTCTGCAATATATCAAGGCGCACGTAGGCCACGAAGGCAACGAGGGTGCCGACCAGCTTGCCGGCGCTGGTACATTTAAGCCTGCTGTACCCGAGCAGCCATGGGAAGAGTTTGAGAAGGAGGTCAGAGCGGAGTTAAAGACGATGGAGACCGCGCCTGAAAATCAGGGAACCATTGAGATAGAAGGACCACTTGATCTGGACGTAAGGTGTCCGCTCTCCTGTTGATTCGCTTTCGCTCACCGTTCCCAGTTCTATGCAGAAGGCCTTGTGGATGAGTCTGAGTTGGAGAAAGACCTCGATGTAAGTTTAAAGATTTTCGTCATGGCACCACCTCATTGATGGCGCCTGGAAGTTCTACGCAGATGGTCTGGTAGATGACGCTGAACTATGGCGTGAACTAGAAGAGGCCTGATATTCGTTCATGCTTTTGTTGTCTTTGCTATTTGTACAGTATAATTTCGACTCGTGTCTCGGTGCTTGCTAGTTTGGAATCCTATGTCAGAAAAATGTAATTTGACGGATGCAAGAGTGTTACAAATGCGATGTGCAAGAGAGAGTGTATGCGATCAGATGACAGACAGCAAAATAAACAGCAAGCCACAAGGGAGATTAAGACGAGGCACGGAGATAAATAGGTATAGAGACAGCAGTGAAGGAATGTGATATAATGACAGCAGTCCAATGCAAATGCAAAAGTCCGAGGTAGACGTAAAATTTGAGCTATAATAAGGCGTCGCCTTCTTTACCGGCTGCAACTAGGCCTTGCCAGTCTTGCCGCCAACGGGCCATGTTTGCACGCAACTTTTTATCAGCAAGGAGTTTTTCTATCCAATTCAGTAGGGCGTCCTCGTCCTCGGGAACAAAAAATGAAGATAAGAGTGAAAGGATCGTCTCGAAATTGGCGCTGGCCGACGTGATGTTATCTGTGTAATAGTGCATGTGAGAAATTGTAGCTAGCAGAAGAATAGAGGGTGGGTACCTCGATAGACCCAAACAATGGCAACTGCTACCGCGACAAAGACATCCTGACCCTCGAGCAAAAATATATCCCAGAGTCGCAACTGTGTCTGGAATGGCACAGAGTTGGCAAAGAGCGTGATGTACCACTTAGTTGCATATGATGTTGTTGATATCATCTGGCCTTTGAACGCGGCGTAGACTTCCGGCATCGTCTGCTCCGTTATGCGCTCTTGGACATAGAGGGCTTCGAGAAGTCCTGGGAAGCCGGGGCTGAAGATCCTGTGCATCGCGTATGCATCATGAAGGCGAACAAGAGAGGCGTAGACACGCTCAGGCTCGAAGTAGCACAAGAGCGTCGCCGCTATTGGACCCATTCCCTGAACATAGCCACAATCTGTACAATGCAATGAGAAGGAGTGCAAGACGTGGAACAGTGATCGTTGCCTGAAAGAATTTAGAATTCGGAGCGGAAACAATCATAAATGCTACTTACCCAGAGCCATACCGCGTCCGAAACATGATATGGCCGCTGATCGTCCGAGGAACATCCAAATCGATCTGAATATCGTACGTCGAAGGCTTGTCTAGGGTCTCTCTGTACTGTGCACCCAGCGCTACCATCTCTTGCTTGCTCAGTCCCGAGAATCTGCTCATTAGCAGCTCCCAAGCCGCGGCTCTCCAGCGGTCAGGTATGCCTTTATAGACACGTTCACGAAGCTTGGATTCTTTGGAAGCCTTGATGCCCCAGGATTCGATGTTGCCACCTTCGTCGCGATGGCGGGGTTCGAGCATACGTCCCCATTTCGCTATCCGAGAAGTTTCTTTAGGTGGGTGGGAGACTGCCGGTAGCGAGAGAAGCGACGTAGCGGCAGTGGGCGCCGTTTTAGGCCCTGAGGGGACACGCGATAGGCGTTTGGAAAGGGGAGAGGATGTGAGCAGAATTAATCGGTCATGTGAGGGTATTGTAAAGAATCCATAGCTGTAGATTGTTCAGACGGTAGATTCGATAAATATAGATGGAATCTTACCGATCTAAGCTCGCCAATGTTTGGAGCTCCTTGGCAGTTAAGTCTCGTGTTTTCTCGGTTCCGTCGTCAAGAGCAGCAGCTTCCCGGAGTGCACTGGCTTGGCTGCCGCTCGCTCTGGCACGGGTTCGCTCCACTCCCTCCTCGTATCCATCACCCTTCACACCAGTCATCTCCAATTCGGCATACGTATATCGCACATGGAAGGCATCACCATCTTCCCCTTCTGATGGTGTGAGAGATAATTTGCTGGAAGGGGCTGCGACGGAGTTAGGAAGCCGTGGTGGTGAATAGAGTGAAGACCTAGGGGGTGACAACAATTCCGGTGTTCGAGCCTTCGGCGGTGGTGTACGTAATGAACGATGTTGTGGAATGGAAGAGTCCGCATTGCCAATAGCAGCTTGTGTCGCTGTTGAGGGTGGTCGACTCAGCCTCGGTGTCGGTTGACGGGGGAGAACGTCGGGGGTAGATGAGCGCGAAGGCGCTCGGATAGCAGCTGAATTCGGTCTCGGTGGCAGGTCCTTAAACTTAGACGATCGAGAGTTTTCTGCTGATAGATGTGTGGAATCTCTGTGAACAGATGAGCTGGCATAAGCTGAACTAGGCCGGTCGTCGAGGTAAGGCAGATGAGCTGAAACATCGCTGAGAATTGAGCTGCGAAGTGCTGGCAGCATTTCGCTGGCGGAAGTGTACTTGCTCGAGGGCTGGCTGTCCGATGACATGTCGTTGTAGCCAGTGTCGTTCTTTGAAGACCGAAAGGATTGCGGGTAGGAGGAGTTGCCGTAGCTGTTGCGCTTGCGGCCGACAGGCACCACGGCGGTGACTACCGTCTTGGCGGGCAACGTACTGCCATCCTCTCCGATAGGTTTCGCACTTTCATCGCCGTACATGGAGTAGATGGTGAAAATGGTGGTCTCTGTTGAGCCACGGGCCTCCCTATCCAGACTAGTTGTAAGTCTCCCGAGGTCTGCAGAGGACGATGCAGTAGTTGACGGCGTAGGGCTCTGCTGCCGAACCGGCGTCGAAGGCTGCAGCGCCAGCGATGGGCCTTCCATGAACAAATTCCTTGCGATGAAAAACAGTCTCAGTGCTGTTTGCGAACGAAAGGGAGCTAAGTGGGAGAAGAAAGAAATGTGAAGTAGTGGGTATCAAGGAGAAGTGTTACACAGGTCAGTATATAGCTGCCGCTTGGACAGTCTGCCGAAGATACCTCTCCAAGTTGCCCTGCACGACCGACTCATGGGGCAATTCTACATCACAGAAGGTTGCAACATTCATCTTGCCAGCACATCTGCCGGCCAATAATCACAACGAGGCTGGTGGAAGCGCATCATAGTTTTCACAGAGCAGGAACCATCGGCCCGCCGCCTCCCCACGCCCGCTTCGACACATGACTTTGGCGCAATGTGCTGGCCGATGGGTATCACATTGCACGCCCCTGAAATCAATTGAAATCAAAATTTGGGTGCTCTTCGTGTATGTCTGAATCTTGACATAACCGTATCATATATGCACTCTTTGCAATTGTAATGCATATTGAATAGCGCACTGACATCACCAGTATTTTGCAAGAAACAAGTCTATGTCGTCGGTGTCAATAATCTTCTCTCTGACTTCTGTCTCGACATACTACTCTGCGATTTTGGCCTCCTACGAGTAGACTCTGCTTGCGATGTGGGAGAGGACTCTCAAAGATCTCATTCGAGGCTTGCGCGCGAATAAGGCAGATGAATCCAAATTCATTGCCACGGCCCTCGACGAGATTAGACGGGAGGTCAGGAGTAAGGACATGGAGCTCAAGGCTGGGGCTATCCTTAAACTCACATATGTGAGTGAATCAGATTAATAAATAACAATAGTCAGAACTGACTATGATTGGATAGCTTGAGATGCTTGGGTATGACATGAGTTGGGCTTCGTTCAATGTCCTCGAAGTTATGTCTTCAGCACGAGTCCACCTCAAGAGCGTCGGATATCTGGCTGCCGTTCAATCTTTTACGCAAGATACGGATGTTATGATGCTGACTACTAATACAATCAAGAAGGTGGGCGAAACCGCAGCGTTGTCGGTGCTCACGCTAATACCTATACAGGATCTCTCGTCCACTCCTGCCGACATTGCAATCACTCTCAACGGTCTATCCCACATCGTCACACCCGATCTCGCTAGAGATCTTAGCCCTGAACTGATAGCCATGCTCACGCATTCGAGGCCGCATATCCGGAAGAGAGCTGTGCTAGCTATGTACAAGGTACTTGCAAAGTATCCCGAGGCCGCGCAGAACGGGTTGCCTCGTCTACGAGAGAGATTGGAAGATGCAGATCCTGGTGAGCTATGTTAACATATATAATCCATAGATGCTAATTAGAAATAGGCGTTGTAGCTGCCACGGCTAACGTGCTGTGCGAGCTGGCGAGGAAGAACCCACGGGACTATCTTCCTTTGGCACCCCAGCTCTTCCATATTCTGACAACTTCCTCCAACAATTGGATGCTCATCAAGATAGTGAAGCTTGTGTGTATCCCTCTCCTTCCATTTGTGGCATATATCTCATAGCCTTGCAAGTTCGGCTCCCTGTCTCCACACGAACCACGTCTCGTCAAGAAGCTTCAAAGCCCTATTACCAATCTCATATCCACAACGCCCGCGATATCCCTTCTCTACGAATGCGTCCACACCTGCATCATCGGCGGCATGCTCGAAGGTTCTGCAGGATATGCACTCGCACAGACGTGTGTCTCTAAGTTAGCTGCTTTCATCGAAGATGCAGACCAGAACTGTGCGTGGCATAATATGACGAAACAGCATCATGCTTGACACACAAACACAGTGAAATACATTGCGCTTATGGCAATGGTCAAGATCGTACCATCCCACCCCGAGCTTATAGCACAGTACCAGGATACAATCCTTGCTAGCGTGGATGATCAGGACATCAGCATCAGAATGAGAGCCCTTGATCTTGTCTCTGCCATGGTGCGGAGCCTTTTGACTCTGGCGTCTGCTTGATAACTAAACTACTGCACAGGCCAACCGAGATAATTTGCAGTCAATTGTCCAGCAGCTTCTCTCCCACCTCGTGCGCTCGAACTCATCTATCATCTTACCTACCGCTGCACAATCACTAGCGCAGAATGCAGCCGCAACATCGCCATCTGCAACCACATCAGCGCCCACACAGTCCCCCGCTTATCGCCTTGTCCTCTCGCAGCGCATCCTGGACGTCTGTTCGCAGGACACCTACGAGAATGTGACGGACTTTGAGTGGTATCTTTCCGTGCTCGTTGATCTCGCGTATGTCGCGAATGTCAACGTTGGCGCGCGGATACGGGATCAGCTCGTCGACGTTGTCGGGCGTGTACGAGCCGTCAGGCCATATGCAGTCAAGCTCATGGTGAAGCTGCTTGGCGACGATAACTTTGTGGAAGAAACTGGTGATGAGGGGAGCTGTGCTGAGGTGCTTTGGGCGGCAGCATGGATATGTGGGGAGTATTCCAGGTCGGTCCCCTAACAGATCTATTCGCAACGTATGCTTATATTTTGTGACTCAGTGAGCTTACCGGTCCCGAAGCACCTTCAGAGACGTATACAGGATGGCAAGATCCTACATGGTCTGAAGTAGGCAGCAGGAGCAATTATGCGGGGTCGGTGCCTGCGAACCCAACACAGCTACTTACATACCTCCTACAACCAAGCGTAGCGCGTCTTGCTGCAGATATTGTTTCCGTTTACATTCATGCCGCCACGAAGGTATTTGGGCAATGGTCATCGCAGATGGCGGAGCAATGGGAGGACTCGATGCTTGCTGAAGTAAAGGCTATGGTGGACACGGTCATCGAGCGTGTCACTCCGTTCAGCACGAGCCCTCATATCGAGGTCCAAGAGCGGGTATGTCTCACTATGCTTCGCTTATACCGGTTCACTCATTACAATCCAGGCGGCGAACACGTTGCAGCTGTTCGCTTTCATACAAAGAGATCTCAGCACGTTTCGAGTCAGATCAGCCCCAGAAGCAGCAAAGGATCACGAGGCGGGCACCTCATCGTTTGATCCTATCGCAGAGCCGCACTTCCCAAAGAGCTTATATCTCATACGGCCGCTCTTCAACTCCCATGAGCTTAACCCTGTCGCCCGTGCCGCTCAGGTGAGCGTGCCGTTGCCCGAAGGACTCGATCTCGATGCGTGGATTGTCCCATCTCAGCAGCACCGGAAGGAGGAGCAAGAGGAGGCAGCGGTGAAAGTGAAGAAAAGCAAGAAGGGTAAAGGTAAGGAAACGAACGGACCGAAATCCACAAAGAGTGGGAGGCGGAGACATCAGGAAGATGATGTGGCAGATAGCTACCCTCCTCCTGAGACGGAGGTGGAGACTGCCGAGGAACGTGCGGAGAGGGAGAGGGTACGCCGTTCTTATCTTAGTGCATATATCAATTTACTGACTAGACTTCAGCTCAAGGCCGAGAGACTGGAGCGTATGCGAGATGATCCATATTATATCGTAGACGACAGCATTCGCAAGCCGCAGATGCCTGCCATCGATGTTGACTCAATTCCTGTCATACGACTCGACGATTTACCCCCAATGCTCAAAGGTTCACAAAATTTCATTAAGATACTCGCAGCGCGCTGACCGAAATTTTATCAGATGAGCCGCGACTGGCTTCGCTGCGTGACATGCCCATGAGGAGAGCACCGCCGTCTTTCATCGTCGAGAAAGACGGCGAGATGCCAGCAAACGCATCTCCTCGTTCATCATCTCAGCCCACGTCCCGGCAACATACACCAGCACCTTCGATTAGCTGGTCTAGCTCACCAGCACCCACGTCCTCTGTCCCGCCGTATGTTGTGGACGATGACGTGGAATCAGGTACTGCCAGTGCTCCGCAACCTATCAAGGTGAAGTCAAAGAAGAAGGCGGCGAGTACAGGAAAGAAGAAGCGAGCAATGAAACCCGATGGAAATGGGGTTGCTACGCCAAATTAATTAATTGATGCTACGTACAAAGCGTGGTATTATTCCAAGATGATGATGATACATTCACGACGGACGGTGATGAAAGCTGCGTATACTGCGAGACAAAGGAGTGCTGTGAACTTGACAAAGTGTCTGAGTGTCCGGGTGGAAGTCATATAGGAGTATCTCATCGCTCATCTTCCTCGACATGTTCTACCGAGTCCACTATCTCGTTGACGAATTCCATGGTCACGCCAGGTATGATTCGTTCTGCGTCAGTAAAGGCTCGCTGGAGAGCACTGAGAGCAACGCGTGCCTCCTGGGTAGATACTCGTGGGAAGAGCTTTTGAAGGGCATGTGCATCAGATAAATATGATACGGTACGTCGTACAAGAGGATGCTCACCGAGGCAATCGCAGGTAGAATCACAGAGTCCAGCATGGTTGTGTCTGGTAGCTCGTCTTCGAGCGGAACCTCTCCCCTGCCCTCTTCAATAATTGCACTGCGCGAAGGATAGGTGTCTTGATACTGGTCTCCATAATCCTCGTACTCGTCTGATGGCTCTCGTTGCACAGCGCGTTTGGGCGTACTCAAATCAACGCCACCGCTAGGCACATTTCGCACCGTTGCCTGTTGATCAGAATACTTGCTAGGTGTGGAAGGCTCTGGGGGCGGTAAAGGGGGCAGGTCGGTTTTCTTGCTCAGAGAAGATTTTATGGATGACCCCGAAGATCCAGAGCCTTTTGAACGTGAAGTACCGTTGTTCTCCCATGTCAGTGGAGGCCCTGATACTTGTATGGGATTCTGCTGTGCTCGACCAATGGTGCCTCCTCGCGCGCCGTTGCGGACAGTTCCAAAATCCCACAGGTCCTCAGGGTCAGCACCCGCAGGCCTGTCTCTGTTTGTCAATGGGGAGAGCGATGTGCCGAAGGTATGATCTTACAAATCGGGTGCGTTATCACGTTCATCTTCATCCAGTCTCTCCCCTCCCTCGGCTTTCCATCGTTCGTGACGTTCGATGAGTTCAGTCAAGTAACTCGTCTTCTTCGCCATACGCACGAACTTGTGCTTCAAGAGCTCACGTGCGGAGGGGCGCTACATGAAATGCGTCAGCTGGATTATCTGTGCAATGTATGAGGACTAACCTCACGAGGGTCCCTCTGAAGACAGTACGAGACAAATTCTCGGAATGGCTTCGAGAAATGGCCCTCCAATATAGGAGGGGGGTTCTTGGGAATCAGGAATAAGACCTAAAGAGGGTTCAGCAATGCCACAGCTGAAATCAATACCAATGCTCACTTTCATTGGATGCAATTCAGCATACGGCGGTTCTCCCTTTGCTAGCTCTATAGCTGTGATTCCCAAGCTCCAAATATCAGCCTTGTGGTCATATCCGCTCTGTTTAATGACTTCCGGAGACATCCAGTAGGGTGTGCCGACGAAAGTGTTCTTCTTTGCTGATAACGTGCCAGATAGTTGGCCTGAGACACCGAAATCGGCTAACTTGACTTCGCCTCCCGCAGACAAGAGGATATTGGCAGCTATGACGCCAGGGACAATAGTCAACAATCAAACAACTTGACATCTGCTCTCAAGAACCGACCTTTAATATCTCGGTGGAGTTTTCCCTCGCTATGCAGATACTCCAAGCCACGAAGAAGTTCCCTTACTATGATGGCGATATATTCTTCTCTGAAAACACCGGGTTTCATCTAGATTGGTCGTTAAAGGGAGGCAATGAGGGTACAAAAGACGCAACTCACTAGATCGGAGCATGAACCGCCAGAACAATATCTTCA
This sequence comes from Athelia sp. TMB, assembly GCA_014898675.1. Lineage (NCBI taxonomy): Eukaryota > Fungi > Basidiomycota > Agaricomycetes > Atheliales > Atheliaceae > Athelia > Athelia sp. TMB. The sequence continues at coordinate 36,446 of JACXVL010000441.1, read as the reverse complement.
ACGAATTTGTTAGCACGCATACACTGAAATAAGATATCGTATTAATCACTCCATGACAATCCAAAGGTGGGAGCCCTTGAGGTAAGATCCATGGTACCTGCGAACTTGGTCGGTCATGCTCTCGATCAGATAACAGAGTGCGCACTTAGTTACGTGGGGCGAATCCAACTGCGACAGAATCTGAATCTCCTGCTGTATGTCTTCTATCTCATCCTCGGCACTCTCAAGGTCGATGATCTTGATTGCCACAGTCTTTTGTGTGCGTTTATCATACCTGTCAAGAATAGATGATCGAAACAGAATTTGCGCTCCCGACTTAATGAATCATACCCTTTGTAAACTTCTCCAAAAGATCCCTTGCCTTTGAGAAATCAAAATATTAGGATAAGATTTTGACTGGGAGTCAATAACATACCGATCCTATCCTGCTTCACGTAGAATAACTCTGGGTCTTGGCGGTGCGATTCCTGAAGAACGCGTAAGATCAAAGTTGATCTCAAAAATAGGGAGCCCTTAAGCTCACCATACTCGCCAGCGGATGTGCGAGTGGAATTACAAGTAAAAGAAGTGCCTTGTCGCGTCGGGTCGGAATGAAAGGAGGACACGGAGATTAGAAGGACAATGGGGCCTTTTCACAAGGAATGGAGTGGTGTAGATAAGTAGAATCGAAGAGGCAGATAGACCCTCGACGTGGAGGCGATAGAGAAAGGGTGGTGCAGAGCAAGCTAGCGAGTTGCTATTTCGGTTGGTTCAAGCTGACTGCTTGCCAGAATCCGAGAGGCATTTCAAGATACCGCACCGTGGCAGCGTGACTATTTCGGGCTTTGCCCCTGCCCCCACAAGTTGATGTTACCCATTCTTATGTCACATAACATCTCTGTCCTAATCATACACATACTCGACGTAATTATGCATCAGTCTTGTTCTGGGAAGTTCAAAGGCGAGGGCTGTTTTCGAATTCATCAAGGCCCACACTTGAAAGGCATGACACTGCTGGCCTGGACCGTACAACCGCCATTTCAAACTGTTTCGAGTTTTGATCATGAGCTCACGAAACTAATCTGTTCCGTCAATTACATGACAAGTCAAGCAACCGCTCAAAGGCCGCACAGTCTGACTCCATGCGGTCCGACTGGTGATACTTGAAATTAAACAATCCAAAATGAACGTGTTTTACTCGAAGAACAAATGCGGACTCTAACCTCGGGCCTGACGCTACTGCAAGATACAGCAGTGTTACACATATAGTAAAAGAGTTTGAAGGGTTTCCAGTGTAAGGACTTATAGCCAAGAAAATCTGCCCCGGGCCCGTTCACCGAGTCCGACCGCTGAGATCAAGTCGCGTCGCATTCGATTGGCTCGTGACTAAGTAACAGTTTACCCACGCCGCGTCTTTTGCACATCTTCTATTATGCTGCTCTTGCTTTCATCATTTTGAGGTTATAATACGACTTCTGAGAAGAGAATTCTGCGCATATAGGTAGGCTCGTCAAAGTACGAGCTTAATGGAGGAAGAACAGGATCTCGAGGAGATTCTTGCCCGCATAGCTGAGCAGGAAGCAAGCGAGGCACTCGCGCGAGAACTGGAAGCAGAATGGAACCCTCCATCAACGTCGTCCAATATAATTGGATCTCAGCATGTAGGCGATGGAAATCAGCAGGACGTGATCGTGATCGAGGATACCAGATTTCTTGAAGACGACGAGTCGATGGCTCGCAGGCTTGCGCAAGAATGGGGCTCCGAGTCTCAAGCCGGCCCAAGCTATTCATCGAAATCTACACATAACTCATCAGCTACGCATCGTGCTCAACCTCTCTCGATGGATGATTCTTCGCCTCAAGATGTTACCTTGGCGCCAGATACCCGTTTGCTCAAGTGCAAGACCTTATTCACCGGTCTCAGGGGTTGCCCCAAATGCAAAGAGGATATGGATGCACCTCGGGGCCAGGTATGCTTTCCACCAATTCAGTAATACAATGTCAATAAACTTACACTTGTGACAGGTCATCTTCTCAGCAACTGTGCCCCCTCCCAGTCTGCTGTCAGTACCGCTTGTCATTGAGAATGGATCACTAACCAAACGAGCACTCCAGAATGCTTCTTCATGCAGTCTGTCATTCATGTAAAGCGAGCTATTGCAGGGGATGCCTAGCACCTATGGCTTGCGCTCCTGATTGTAAAGGCAAGAACGCATGTCTCATCAAGATATGCTGTGCCTCCGCCCGGGCCGTTGGGATATTTGAGACACTTGGTGGTCTTGATAGGGCCTATATCAATGAGCGGGCAGCGGCGAATCATCGCGCCAACCAGGCAACCAAACTAAAGCGCGCTGCCAACGACTCGGTGGGACCGGGCGGTACAGGCTATGGCACTGGGGGCAACTACGGCGACTCTGGTGGCTATGGGAGTCGTTCTAGGTCTAAGAAGCGAAAGCTGAATGATGGCGCCGCTGAAATGATCACTCAAGTCAGCAGTTGGGATAGAATCCTCGTTGCTGCCATAATCACAGTGACGGAGTTCCTCCCTGACCCATATTCCGAAAATGCGCAGACATTTGATTTCCTTCCAAATCCTTGCATAGGCCATTTGATCTCGCTTTCATAGTGCGTCTGTGCCACTATCATCATTTGTTTATGTCTTTAAACTTAATACCCCCAGCCTGCCAGATATACTTGCAGGCCTTCTTCGCAACGACTCTGTAACCGACTGGGTGGACCGCAAAGAGGTGTATAATGCTGTTCTAGCGCTTCTTCGACGGATGGTAGACTGCGAACTGACTGTTGAATGTCTGATACGCCCGCGCTGGGAAAAACTGACATCGTGCGGACTGGAAGATTGGATGTGGGGTGACGGGCAGATCACCTGGGAGATGGAGAAAGACATGCGCGGCCGCTCAACCAGTACGGTGGCAAGGAGCCCCCCACTGTATGACAGTTTCAATAGATTGAGCAAGCAGTGCCAGGCTTTCATTGCTGGTGCTCAGCACTTGGGAGACGACGCAGACGACGCTCTGGTTGAGGAGATGGTCGAAGCCACTTCTCTCTGTGGTGATATTATTGCGGCCAGGGACGATATTGAGCGCACTATTGCGGCTCTAGGCATCACATCGGCCACAACCTCCGCCGTTCTCCCCCAGGACAAGGGAAAGAGCGTGGATGAAGGTGACCTCGAGAAGACTTACGCAATGGCGTGCGAGCGACTCGCTTTCCAGTACACGGATACCGACATAGGATTCGGACCTCGATACACACAATACAACTATGCAGCCGTGCTGAGCCAAACGGAGAGGATGACTCGGCAGCCTAAGGACAGACTGCACTTTATTAAGGAGCTGGCGGTCATGGCTACGTGCCTACCACCCGGAGTATGGGTAAGAGTGGATGAAACGCGGAATGATGCAATGTGCGTCTTTCAATGCAGGCTCCGCGACGTACTTCTGATATCCGACCAGCAAGATTATGATTGCAGGGCCAGAAGGCACTCCTTATGCCGGAGGCTTGTTCGAGTTTGACTGTTTCATGCCCATCGAATATCCACACAAACCTCCGTTGATGCACCTTCGAACCACAGGAGGTGGTTCGGTTCGGTTCAACCCTAATCTATATGACTGTGGTATTGATTATGCCTTCTCCACGCGTATGCGATGCTGAAAATGTATTTTAGGCAAGGTATGCCTATCACTTCTGGGCACTTGGCGCGGGCGGTAAGTCGTTCTCAGCGGTGAATATGCGAGTGACTAAGGAATCTCTTTAGACCAGAGGAGGAATGGACATCGAAATCGAGCCTGCTGCAGGTCATAGTCAGCATTCAGGGCATGATTTTCGTCGAGGCACCCTACTTCAATGAGTATGCTATTGCCCTTGCGATCATGCGCTCCCGCGACTGACCTCCTCTCAAAGACCAGGGCATGGAAAGGTCAAAGTGAATGATCCTCGGAGTATTGCGTATAATCGCAATATTGCCTTTCAAACCACACGGTGGGGTATCGTCAACTGGATGAAAGATGAATTCCGTAGTAGTGTGTGGAAGGTTCGCGCCAGTTGCGATCGTTGCTGTCACCACCATCTGACCCATTCCAGGATGTGATCAAGTCTCATTTCATTATTCGGAAGACCAAGATCCGCAAATGGTGAGTGGTAAGCGCCCTGCAATGATGTGTCGGCATTGATAATTTTGATAGTGTTCGTGACTGGGCGGCGGCCGATTCTTCTTTGTACCGACAGTCACATCTGATTGATCAATTTGAGGAGGGTCTACTGAGGATCCAGGGGTGGCCCTGATATCCGGAGCTCCTGCCTTGAATCGCTTGCAAAAAAATCATTAAATAGAACTCCTCAGACCCATGCTAATGTAAATTCCAGCATCACGAGTATCCCAACTGCAGTCCATGATAGAACCCCAAATCGCGCTTACAACACAACTCATTTTCGATGTTCCTGTAAAATTGAACGACCACCATAAGCAGAGGCCCGCATTAATGCCACAGCACGACGTACCGGCACATGATCTGTCTCGTGGTCCACATGCACGAACGCCCGCTCCACGTTGGGCAGGATCTCGATCTTGTCCTGCAGCTGCTGGCTGATGTCGTGCGCTTTCCACAGCGGCGTGTTTGCATCCATGACCACGTCGACCTCGACGAAGTAGTCCGGGCCGCTCTGCGCAGTAGGCCGTCAGCCGGGTATGCCAACGCGGGGGGTGGGGACTTACGTGGTAGGCGCGCACGGTGTCGATCTTGTCGATATCCTCGTTGAACGTCATCGCCTTGTAGATGATCAGCTGCAGGAAGTCGTGCGGGGCCGATTTTCCGGCGAGCAGCTCGAATTCCTTGTAGATCGTGCGCGTCCACAGCATGATCACGCCCGACGCAATCTAGTGAATCAATCTAGCTTAGACAGCATTCATGAATGCATGAGAATGGATGGGCTTACGATAACGGCACCCGTGGGGTCGAGCCACCAGGCCAGTTTGCTGCCGCCAGCCGACATGAGGATACCTGCACCATTCGTCAGGAACGGATATGAATCGAGTGACAAGCCAATGCTGACCAAACCCATTGATGAACAGATCATTCCGGTGGTCCTCCCAGAGCACATGCACCTGGCTGGATTTCTTGCGCAGGCCCCAGCAGTAGAGGAAGAGCACAAATTTGGTGCCTGCGATGGTATTGGGTGAGCGCTGGTGGACCACCAGTCGGGACGGGATAGGTACGGACCGAGTGCAGCGCCTACGGCGGCAATGGCAGGGATGTCCAGTTTCTTCAGCTCCCTGTTAGATGTAATGAGGTCCCGCACCGACTCGACGATGACGACGAGATTGACGGAGCCCATCCTAGGCATGAGGCATTAAAATGAATACGGGATCCCCAAGGGAAAGGTCTTACAAAAATCCTACGAGGAGATTAGTGGGGGGTCCTTAACTGCTGGAAAAGTGAAGCGTACCGTATACAATGTTTCCTATACTTTCCAATCGTGCGCCACCCACAGGCCACTTGTTAACGTCCAAATTTTCTGCTTTCTTGTGAACATAGAACAGCAGAACGTTGCTCCCAAGATCGAAAACAGCGTCGATGCCGGTGGCAAGCAGTGAATACGAGCCCGCCGAAACGGCCGCATACACTGGAAAGACTGTCAACGAGGGCGGCCACTACTTATTATAGAGCACGTACTCTGAATCACACAGAGACAGAAATTGGCAATGAGACTGGCATATATGGCAATTTTGATCTGAGAGGACTGTCAAGGACGGCCCATAATTAGAGCTCGATGATCGTACAGGAAAACGCGCAAGTTCCTCCTCGTCCCGGGCCTCTTGAGTAAGCTCATCCATAGGCTTGAGCAGTGAACTGATGAGCTGCATGTATGGTGTCAAGATATGCGGAAGAATCATGGAGTGAACGCCGCACATTGTTTTGCCTGTTGTGATACTGTGCGAGCTTCTTGCCAGTCCTGCGGCGCTGGCGCATTTGAGCCAGCTCCTGCGTGCTCTTCACGGCGCTCCTGAACTCAAATGGGTCTGGGGGTGGGATAACGGTGGAGGAGGCCCGTTCAATGTCATCGTCGTTGCGCTGTACACTACCACCCTGCGTGGGTGGTTAGAGACCGAGATGAGGCATCCATGGGGGTGCTCGAACCTTGGGAAGAGTAGGTACCGCAGAGGTAGCTGGCTGCTTTCCCCTGTCTGAAGAGTCGGCCATGGATGACGAGGGGTGCAAATCGGTGCCGAAAGAGCGATAGAATGCGCGAGGTTTGCTCTATCTTATTAGCCTTTTAGTATCTATCCACTGCGTCGGTTCGCTCCTGAAAGTGCGCACCAAGTCCTAAGCGTGAGGTAGACGGTTGGGATTCGAGAGGTAGAAGTCGGCTGGGCTAAGGAGCTGTAGACTTGGGAGCTAGAATGCAGCTCATGGCAAACTGATGTAGCCTCGTTTGGCCCCAAAAGCAGGGGCCATCACGTGATGTACAGCACTTGGAAGTTGGAACTCCGCTTGACAAAGGACGCCGCGATCGGACACGCAATGGCACAGGATTGAAGTTGAATGACATCTGGATTCTGCATGTTGCGGAGATAGTCACGTATGGTCTCTAGTGACGTAGCGACCTAATTATAACCGTCAACTACAGATACGAATTATAACAGCGAGGCCCCTGGACCCGCCACCTGTCAAGCCGTTACAAGCCTCCGACGGACCTTGGGGCAGGTCGACGAAAGGATATCAATATACACACCTCAGAGACCCCCTCGAAAAAATCTGTGTAGTCGTTGATCCTCGGTCAATTGTGCTGCATTTACTTGTCGATCGAATCGCAAGTCCTTATAGTCAACAGGGGCTACTTCTAAAAACGGCCGAAAGCGTTAGTGACTGATTTAGGCATCACCGTGACTGGCACTTGTCTCTGCAGGTTTGACTTTTTCCAAGACGGGCGGCGCTTCAGCGACCTTGCACTTCGCCCCACTCAAACCTCATCAAGCCTTGATATACCCCATACTGAAAAAATGTCAGACGACCCCCTGGCAGATTTGTTCCCTCTGTTCTTCATACTAGCGATTGTAATGTGAGGCCGTTTTACACCTCGCTTTGGTGGAATCGCAGCGTTGAGATGAGCTGACTCTTTCTCTATGCTATCTAGATTCTCGGCTATTGGATGGTGCATGCTCTCTTCATGCTTGGGAAGGCCTATCATGAGTCATTTCAGCGATATATGGCAAGCCAGTTTTCAGACAGCTCGCATGGGCTCAGCCAGTAGCAACCGTGTCATGAGGCGGCGCAGAGAGCTAGGAGAAGATGACATGTGGGAGATGGAATATAGAGGACGGGCTGGATGAGGCAGTAGCCCACTTGTTTGCTGAAACATTGTGAGTGATTGCCATTGGCCGCACTGTCGACATTCGATCATCATAGATAGATAAACCGTGACTTATGTATGCATGTCTACTTACAGGTCCGAAATGAACATTGTTGAAGATTTGCCTTACTTCACAGAACGCGTTCTCGATGTCTCGTTGCTTTGCAAGCCCGGTCATGATCAAAATGGCCCGATCCGTCCGCGCTTTCTACCCTGCCTGAACTCTTCAATGATGCCATATGGCTCGATGACGAGCACGATAGCCTTGGCTAGCCAAATTCCTGTCAGCAATTTCGGGAAGGACACGAATTCCCAATATATCCATGCGGCTGGCTGGGATTCTGCTGTCCCCGCGGCGGTGGTCAGCCTCAAAGACAGAAGCTGGCAACCTATAAAGGACCCCCTTCATCGTCCTTTTCCCCACCTTTTCTCGCTTCTGTTTTCCTTGCTTTCACTATTGCTTTCGAGAGTCCTACCCTCACATCACATTTTCTATCCAAAACCCTTGCTCGTTGAACATCACGATGAGAATCTCGTCTACATTTGTCTTGCTTGCCATCGCGTCGTCCCCCGCGCTAGCTGCACCTGCCGACGCCGGGTTTGCTGAGACACATGGTTAGCCATTCCCTCTTCTCTGCGTGACATTCAAACTAATGCATGTTCCTAAAGACCGTCGCGATATCCTTGGCGTCGGCGCCCTTCTGACTAGTCTACCGGTCGTCGGACCCGCCCTTGTACCTCTCATAGACGCCCTTGGTCTTGGTTCCGACCATCCCCCATCCAAGGCCATGTTTGCGGAGAATATCACTGAAGACCAGGCCCAGGCAGTCCAAGAGGCAATCGCACAGGCGTCAGCCGCCATTACCTCCCAGCTCGGCGCGGCCACAGCCCTCCTGCCAGTGCCGGTCCCCGTCGCTTTACCCACTGGACTCATCCCTGGCACGGTCTTTAGCCTGCTTCCAGTTGCGGCTGTAGGCGATCCTGCATCGAGTGCACCTCCGACAGCTTCTACAGCCACTCCGCCAGCGTCAGCCGCGTCCGCTTCGAGCACAGCGGGGGCACCAGTCGCGGCGGTTGCCGCAACGGACACGATATCCGGTTCTGCTTCGTCTTCGGCTTCAGCCACATCGTCAGCCGCTGTCACCTCAAGCACAGGAGCGCCAGTCATAGCTGCAGCTGCACCAGACACGCAGTCAGGCTCCGCTGCATCTTCAGGCACAGTCTCATCGTCAGCTGCTGCTGCCACAAGCACAGGAGCGCCAGTCGTTGTGGCGGCTGCCATGGACCCGCAGTCTGATTCTGCGTCATCTTCAGGTGCAATATCAACGCCAGCCGCTGCCGCCTCAAGCACGGGAGCGCCAGTCGTAGCTGCAGCTGCCTCGGACACGGTGTCTGGTTCCGCTGCATCTTCGGACATAGTCTCATCGTCAGCCGCTGCCGCCTCAAGCACAGGCGCACCCCTTGTAGCGGAGGCAGCCATGGACCCAACATCCGCACCTGTCCCATCGTCGACGGTGTCAGCCACGGGTGCCACGTCTGACTCATCGACGTCGGCGATGCCTACCATGGTAGCGGTGGCTGCAGGCGTCCTGCCTGCAGGCGTTCCGATTTCCTCAGTACCCGTCGCCCTGCCGGTGCCTCTCCCCATCTCGTCCATCCCTGCGCTGCCGATCGCGGTCCCATCGCTGCCCGTCCCCTTACCCTTGACGCCCCCTGTCGGCCGCGCCATGGCTGCGCCTGCGGGCCTTGCTGTCGCGCCGCCGTCGAGCTTACCAGTCCCATTGCCGGTGTCGCCTCCTGCGCTCCCAGTCGCACCGCCTGCGCTCCCAGTCGCACCGCCTGCGCTGCCTGTCGCGCCGCCTGCGCTGCCCGTTACGCCGCCTGCTCTGCCAGTCTCTCTGCCCGTGCCCGTGCCCGTGCCCGGCCCGCTCGCCCCTGTCGTGCAGGGCACACCGCTTGGAGCGGCGGCGGTTGAGTACGTGTATGAAGAAGTGCCCGCCGCGGCAAACTCCACGGCGCCTGCGACCAACGGCACTGCCTCTGCCGGTCCCTCCTCGGGGATGGAGCCCGCCACTGCCATGAACGCAGCCGCCCCCACTGGCGCAGTGAACGGCACCGCCTCGGATACCGCGACTGCAACTGCGACTACTGAGAGTGTGGCGAGCGCGACGGCGTCCGCATCCGTGTAAGGATCGACCAGATGGTTATGGTCTGGAATATTGTGGAGATTTGGACATTTATACTTAAGCGTTATATAACTAGTATACCCTTGGTGTTCTTTGATAGAAAACCCATTTGTGAACTACATCATGTGTGACTTGTGTGTCAGCCCTTGAGCTAAAGATTGGGCGCCTTCATTATGACTGCTTGCCCGGCCCGTTATCTGCCGCTGTTGGCGTTGTCTGGTTGCAACGGCGGCTGCACCGATCGGTCGTTGCTCTTCCCCATTGTCCAGCTGGCACTGACTTTGGCATATTCTCTCTTTTCGCACTAGCTTCATATTTAACGTCTGCGACGCTATATTTTGTTGTGTATATCATGCCTCGACCAACGCCTCTCCAGAACATTGCGTTCAGTCGTGCTCTGCTGGACCACCAATCTCTTACACCAAGAACGCCCCACTCCCGTGCTAGCCGGGCTGAGGAGGCTTGTGGCGATTACCGGCCGCAGCAGTATGAAGAAGATGATCTGGGCACATATGACCTGCAGTCTGAGTCGCTGCTTGTCTCCTCGGCCAGCGACAGTTTCCCACTCGTCACTCATGGACCTACCAATGATCGCCGACAGTTAACTCCTGCTTCGAACACATTTGTAATCGCTAAACTCACGCCGTCATTATTATTTGGCGGATGTCTCACTTTGATCCTGTTTGTTATGACGCTTGTTTCTTTCGAGAAGCCGGGCATCTTGCTGCGAATAATGGACAACGGGAATGCCGCAGAACATCCCGAAGGCCTTGATTCACAGTCACCACCAGCTGCCTCAACCCCTCGCCCGTATGACCCCAATGTGATATCGTACGAAAACTACACACAATTTCCTCTGCTCCCCAATCAATATGCAACCGAATGCCAAAAACTTATGGGCGGTTTCATGCACCATGGGAAATACTGGGAAGAGAGTCCAAAGGATACATACCATCCAGAATACAGGACAGGAAATGGAGACAATGTTTGTAGCGGAACCATCACATATCAGCTGGGGGGACAAGTGGGTCTTCTGGCGGATCTGGGGCTTTTGGCGCAAGTTGCAGGTCTAGCCAGAGAGGTAAGCAAGCCTCATGATATTCCTTGTGAGCTCCTGACTTAACGACCATCCAGCGCAACAAGACCTTTTTGGTTGATGACACATACTGGAATCGAGGATCGTATGTGCCCTCACACTCTCCGGTGTTTCGATCTCATTTTGGTCGATAGCTGGATAGGTCATTTTGAAGACGTACGGCTTATGCAACCCGGGCCAGAACCAGGATGCAAACCACCGCCTTCCGAGGGTGCGTATTCATTTTAGTGTCAACAATGCAGCAAGCCTGATTGCGCTGTTGTTTTAGAACTAGCCGCCTGTCCCCGCACTGCTAGGTAATAATTCGATTTTGACCGATGGAGGTATTATATTGATTATAATTTCTACAGGCACTGGGTACTCATATTTCCTGATAGTCAAGCGCCCTTTTCTCATCCAAAAATGCACAGGTGGTGACTGCACGTACTGCACAATATCATCTTGGTCATGCTTTCCAAGACAACTATGTAAACGCGTACGTCACCATGCTTTATAGCTTTACAATTCCTCAGCAATACTTAGGTACGGCCACGAACTAAACCGGCTGAAACCAATATTCGAGACTGCTGCAAGATCTTTCTCGGAAACAATCAAGCCCAACTCACGAAATCGAGCGCTCATCAAATTAGCGCGCGATGAGCTTGCTGGTGTCGTCGACAAAGGGCCACTTGAATACATTGGGGTGCATTTGCGTCGCGGAGACAGACACGCGATATCCTGGAGATATAAGGGAGGCTACGTGCCTACATCTGAGTACGCAGAAGCAGTCAATGCCACTTCCGTACGCCTATTTGCGGATGTGCAGGCACCAGTGCCTTTGTACATCGCATCGGACCTCCCTGCGGCGGAGTTTGAGGTCGTCGATGCTCTTTCAGCCAGCAGGATCGTCATGTCACTGTCGCGCAGTTCTTTGCCACAACTAAACGAGGTAGCCAGCCGCAGAGAGTATGTGCAGACAGAGTTCAACCAACTTCAAGAAGGGGAGAGAGAAAGCCTCACTCGGGGGGCGATCGTTGACTTTGCCATGTTGAGCGGCATGTGGGCAGTAGCGGGCCAGTCACGTCCGAGAGCCACTATCTGCACCTTGAGGTATATGCAATTCATGATACAACAAAGTGCTTTCACCGCTGACGAACCATGACAGCTCCTCGATTTGCAGACTATCCGCTGTAGGCCTGGGTTGGGACCGAGCATTCGGCGAAGTGGACAAAATGGGCAATGCCGATGACAACACCAAGGGCTGGGTGGAGATAGACAACGCGAACAACATTGACCCTTCCTGGGAAGCGTTTGAGTTGTTCGGTTGATCTGTATCTCTTGTGTACTCGAATCAATGTTATCAGGACAGTCTTCAGTGCGCATGTTTATTCCAACAGCGCAACTTCCCTCCCTTATCCAACCCAAGGGATGCTCACCTTGAGCGAGCAAAATCAAAGCGGCAGATGGCACAGGTGCTACATTTCATATCGCCAATCCTTCTATTTTCATATCATAGACGGTAATTCTTCCAAAAAAATCTGAGCTTTCCTCAAAAACAAGCTTGATAGTCTCGACACCGTTATCCGCAGGTGGCGCCTCGGGAAGATCAAAGATCTGTTGGCGATTGACATCCTCAGGATAAATGTGCACCCAAGACTGCCAGTTCCTATCATCCGACGGTTCACGGAACTGAATCGAGCATCGGGTCCCTACAAATCCACCTTGAAAGGTGAATGTCATCCGTTTGGGGATCACCGGGGAAGAGAAATCTAGTTGGATATATTGCGGTGTCCCCTAGGGTAAATTTTAAGTTAAACTATACCCCGATTTTTCAAGGTGCTGCAAAACTTACTTGCTGAGATGTCCAACACGTTTCGGGGCTGCCGTCAATGAGATATTTTTTGCCTACTGATTTATCAAGGGTTGAGCTGACTCTGCGGCGAGGTCTGCATCACGCGTATTGTTTCATAGATACAGATGGCGCACTTGATTCTCGTATTCGAATCCACCAAAGATTTCCAATCGTTCATGGCAGCGGGTAAGGTGGCTTTGGTGGGAAGAGCAGAACCGGGGTTCAAACATATATAACGTTCAATTTTCGCACCATGAGTTTCCTAACTGGTCTGTAGCTCGAATTTGCTCCTATCACCACGATGATCAATCGCCACTTCCAAGTGCTGCCCCGATGGCTCCAAATTGCACAATCCACACTCGCAGAAGATCAACAACTTCTTGAAACAGTCCTTATCACCCTCAAAGAGCGCGAGAGCCAGCGGCATGGTCTGCGTGCCGCGTCCTGTTATCCATCTCTCCCCCAAGCCCACCAAGAGCTCGTGAATCATTATTCCATCGCACAATCTCACGGAAATCCAGGGAACCGGTATTCTGACATCGTTCCGTACGATCGAACGAAGGTCGTTCTGGAGGATGGTGTTGCGCAACGCCGCTTGCCAGGCACTGGGCAGCCGATGGCGAGGTACCTGAACGCGAGCTGGGTGCGGGAGAAATACGGTAGTAAATGGTTTATCGCAACTCAAGCGCCACGGCTGAAGTCTTCCAGCTCGCAATCATCACTGTCTTCAAGATTTGGCGGTCGCCCTCGCCCCCCTCCCCCCGACACCGTCCATCAATTCCTCAGCTTTCTTCTGCAATCCAACCCACATCCACCTACTTCCCTTGACCCTACATTCTCTAATCCCAGTCGCATTCGCACAGTCGTTCAGCTCACGCGATACGGCGGAAGACAGGCCGATACTTACTTCCCCGATGTCATTGCGGAAGGCGAAAAACCTCATGTGCGGTTAATACCCGCCGAAGAGGGAAGTGCTCTCCCCCCATTGGAAGTTAAGCTTCTCAAGCTTCAGGAGATACCTGAAGCACACTGTGTTCAGAGCACTGTGTCAATCACTTCCACTGCACACCCAGATCCCGTCGTCTTCACACACATGATGTATGCTGCCTGGCCGGACCACGGAGTGCCGGAACCGGAAGACCATCCCAGTTTGCTGGAGTTCATCCGGCTGGTCGAGCGCACCAATATCGATGGGCTTCCTCCTGGCACAGATGGCCCTCCAATCATAGTGAATTGCTCTGCAGGCATCGGCCGTACGGGCACATTCCTAGCTTTATCGTCACTTCTGAGGGCACATGGTCTTCTCATTCCGCCGTACACCCCGTATCAGGCCGGTCTCGCGCGGCCTCCCTCTGCGCCTCTCCCTTCGTCTCTCTTGGGTCCAATGACTCTACCTCCAGGAATGGAAGATGATCTCGTAGCGTCCGAAATAGACTCGCTGAGAGAGCAACGGCCAGGCATGGTACAAACGGACGTGCAAATCTTGCTCATATATGAAGTGTTTGCTATGGCTGCCATGGCAAGCCTTTGAAATTTTGCTGTTCTTATTATAATCGCATAGTTATTGCCAGTCCAGCGCTTATGTTCACAAGCCGCGACGACCAGTTATGACGGCCAGCGATTGCTGTGCACATGTGAGCTGCCACTGATGGCTACGGGTTATCTGATTATCTCCGGGCCTTGGGGTCCGCGGATTCCATGATTGCATCATCATCCTGATCAGTCACCCAATCGTTTGCTATTGCGTTCATCAGATCTAGAGTCATCAGTCATCTTCGCATTCGCATATAAGGCTGTAGCCTTGTAGCGAAAATCCAGATTTCAAAGTGGCATCTCGTACATCTCAGTTACTCCGCCATATCTCAAGCGCATCCCGAATGTCCTATCCATCCAGCATCCAGGCGATCACTTTCTCTAAGGTATAATAGCAGCAATGTCTTCGACGACTAGATCCCTCATCAAGAATGGTCCATCAGACAGGGGATTACGATGTGATAGAAAAGACGACGCAACCTTTCCCAAACGTTAAGCCAGGAGACATAGTGGTCAAGGTGCGTCTGATTCAGCGAGAGTGTTGATTACACTGCTCTGAATGTCTTCCGCGTCGTCCATTAGGTCCAGTATGGCGGTGTCAATTTCATTGATACATACTTTAGGTGCGCTCATTAGAAAAGACAGCAATTGTATCGTGTTAATAGTAGCTTGTTTTCTTAAAAGGAAAGGGCTATATCCCGTCCCTTCTTTCCCCGCCATATCTGGCGGAGAAGCAAGCGGTATCATCGTTGGCCTGCCCTCCGATCAGGCAGTTCTTGACAATCCCGATTTCAAGAGGCGTGGTTTCGAAAAGGGTGGCCATGTTGCCGTCAACTCGCTGGGAGCCTTCGCAGAATACATCTCGGTACCCTGGACAGACTCATTCCCGGTGCCGGCTGGCCTTTCCACCCGTCTGGCCGTGGCCGGAACTCTTCAAGGGATCACTGCCATATCTTTCATGGACGAGGGATATGATGTGCAGAAAGGAGACATTATCCTTGTTCACACTGTTGCTGGTGGGTTGGGGTTGATACTGCTGCAATACGCGAAGTCCAAGGGAGCCACTGTAATCGGAACGACTTCCACGAAAGAAAAGGCCGCTTTGGCCAAAGAGCATGGCGCAGACCACGTTATATTGTACACGGAGGAAGACACAGTCAAGAGGGTCCTGGAGATCACCAACAACGAAGGAGTTCACGCCATTTTCGATGGTGTTGGAGCAGCGACGTGAGTCTCTACGCGGTGTGCTGTCTTATGGTGTTCACATGTTTGCAGATTTGACTCCGACTTCAAGATGATCAGGCGGAAAGGCACTATCTTGACCTTGGGAAACGCCTCTGGGGCTGTCCCTCCCTTTGCTCCTCTCAAACTAACTGAGAAGAATGTGAAGCTGCTTCGTCCCACGTAAGTATGCAATCGTCGTGTCTATGGGTTGCTTACATATTCCCTGATAGAATGAAAAACTACATCGCCACCCCTGAAGAAGGGTACCACTACTCAAGCAAAGTGTTTGGGCTGATCGCCAATGGGACGATCAAAGTCAACATCCACAAAGACTATCCATTCACGGCAGAGGGTGTCGTGGAGTCACAAAAGGATCTCACGGGTGGAAAGACGACAGGGAAGCTCATCATTGACATAGCTTCCGAGGAGACAAAGTGAGCACTAAGTTTTCTGAAGCGAGGTATCTTTTCAGAGTACTTGTACGTATTCTTGACGCGGCTTGTGATGCAACTGTCTTTGTATGCCAGATTCGAAACGGATGTCGTTGTGGAAATACATGCGCTACGGCAAATTTTAGCGCCCATCACTCTTTGCCTCCGAGCGGATGACTTTGTCCCAAAACAGACTCTCACTTGTTTGAACTTCTTGCAGGTTGGCAAACCAGCAATGTTGCCCCTATTTGCCCTTCACGGAATCACGCTAGAGTACAAGGTCGCCCTGGTGCTACGACTACAATACATACAAGCTGTATGCCTGGTTATGCAACGAGATCGCCCTTCGCAGAATATTTAAAGGCCTAGCGCAAGACGATCAAATCTCAACCATACTATTCATACCTCTCATTGCAGCTGGAACTGTCAAATGCCTAGTCTTATCATAAACTTGCGCAGCAATGCTAGAAAGCACAGGTGCTTTCTGCTCAGCTTGCCCGTCGAAATGCTGGTCGAGGAATTGATGTATCGGTTAGATGTTGAAGACATCTTGAGGTTGCGACAGGCAAGTAAAATCAAATTGTGCATGGGATATAACCAGTGCTAATCAGAAGGCGCTGCAGGTTTGCAAATACCTATTTGAACTCAGTCATACCCCTGCTATCTGGAAGCGATTACTGCGCTTGATGAACATCATTCCACCGCCATTGCCGCCTACCAAGCGTAATAATATGGAATACCTGACTGGCGTGCAGGCTCAAAAGATGGTCATTCGCTCGATTTCCTTCAACAACAACTGGCGCTCGGCAGCCCCGAAGGTCTTCAGCACTCAGAGCTCGGATTTGCAACAGAGCGTGCAGTCGATGGTGGCTCTCCCTGGCGGAGAGCACGTCATTGCTGTCGTCGCCGACAAAGACCACACTTCTTATGCACTCGAACTGCTCATCGTGGATCCACGAGGCAGTATTATTCCTCTGGCGAAAATGCCGACTGAGTCAAAACCTTACAATGTCCGCGCCAAATATCTCACTTTCAACGGCGTCACCTCTATTGCTGTCGCTTATGTTCGTCGCGAATTCTATGGGAACGCATCTCCGGAGTAAGTTTGCTATCTCCAACCACCACATACAGGACGCTTACGACGTTGCTCGCAGGTGCAGTCCCTCTCAATATGATGAGTACACCGAGAATCTCCCGCACCCTCTTCGATACGAGTGTTCTGTCGTCGCTATCTCTCTGCAGAATGTGGAAGACCTTGTGGAGCTCATCACTCGCCACGGACCCCACGAATACCTTCGACACGCTGCAGCTCGGCCGGCGCCCTTCACACGTCTCAGTACGATTCGTTCCCGCTCGCCCTTGACAGCTCTCGACTTGGCTGAAGTGGTGGGAGTCCCATACGTTGCTGTGGTGAAGCATCACGAAACCATCGTATTCAAGAATCTCAACAACGGCAGCATGTCGTCACTTACTGTGTCCCGTTGGCCCCACCTTGCCGCTACAGTGAGTTTTAATCTGCGCGATTTATTCAATGTCTCTGAACATGGCTGGGAAAATAGGAGCATAGGATACAGAACTTCCGGATATTGCCTCATCATAGGGAGCTCCTCCTTGTTCTCGCTGTCCCGGATGCTCTCCCGGTATTTGGTGATTCACTGATACCCCCAACGCGCCGAACGCCAGGATCGGTAGAGGGTCACCTTGTTGCATGCGTGTTCTCCATGCCCCGTGATGCAGAGGACGTCCGTGACAGGGAACCATACGAGTATAGGATCCTTGAGCAAAACGCTGTATTCGGACCTACCCAGATTTCTGATCCCGCCGTTCCTGTACACATGGATCAGTCCATCCGGCCCCTTCACCTGCAGGCGGACGTCCCTCATGTGTCCATATACTACGAAAGCCTCTCCCAAGGATGTGCGGTGGAACTACGTGTACCTCCCTATCGCCCATATTCTGCGCCGCATG
>JACXVL010000441.1:3791-15877 GCA_014898675.1 Athelia sp. TMB | reverse complement strand
AGTTTGTGATGTCTCTGAATTTTCAACATACCGTTTTTCGGCCTCTTGTAGGTCGCAACACGAGTCGCAGAAGAATTTGTTCTTCTGACACAGCATCTCACTGGCACTAAACTGTCGTAGGCATGCCGTGACGCTGGAGTTTTGCTCAATATCAATAGACAGGTCGAGAAACGACTCGTCTCTCGATGACACCTGCCAGACTTGAATTGGCAACGATCCTGCGATGCATTTCAAACGACCACTCACAGTTTCGCAAGTTAAACACCGCGTTTCGCTGGTCAAAACTCCTTCAAATAACTTATGTACCAGGGTTGCATCCTGCGGGGCTGTGCCTGAATTTGAACTGGTCGTTGCAGTTGCAACGGTGGCAGAGAGGAGAGTTCCAACTGAACTGGACACTAAATATCTTTGTAAACACACTCTACATGAGACAGCGCATTCAGACTCTAACTCACAGTCTTCCCTCGAAAGGCTTGCGGGTTGGTTCTTCCTATCCTCCATGATCTCCTCTACTATTTTGTTGAGGAGGAAATTTAGAAACTCGTGAGCATCTTGTTGATTTGTATTTCGAAATTCTATGTTGACTTCCTTCAGTTTCTCTATAAAGGCCCTCGGAGCAACCTGGCCTTTGTCGAGGGGGTTCTTGGCTATATGCAGAAAGAGCGACCGCAATGCGGATAACAAGGTCGGCGGAGACGCGGGTATTTGAAAGCCAGGGTTAAGATTGGTGCCAAGGGTAGGTACGGTTTCTGTTGTCTGTTTGCGCTCAGGCTTGCGCCGGGCAGCCGAGGAAGCCGGCTGCACAGGCGAGGGAGGAGCGGTCGTCGCTGGGGAGTATTTCTGTGGCAAGGAGAGTGACGGATCTGGGCTCTGTAACAGGAGCTCTCTAAATGGACCACAGAAGTATAGCGCCTGCAGAACAGAGTTGGCATAGCTGTGATACCTACGATCAGAACAGAGTGCTGCGGAAGGACGTTGCAAACACACCAGATATTGCCAAACTGTATGATCGAGAGTTAGCTTCAGTAACGCGTGCATGGTTTAGATAGAATTAACGCACATTCTCGAAGCCGAACTGTTTCTCATCCGCAGGGGTAATATGAACTGGTTGTGGGTTCACCACAGTCGAGGCAACGACCGTGGAAGGTGCACCCCGAATCCATTTCGCAAGAGCCATGAATTACAGGCCCGTCAGTGAGAGCCGTAACCTGGTCAGATATGATCGTGAAAGTAAGAGCGATTGGCAGGGTAAAGTTGACCATGTAACAGTACACAGTGACACAGTCCGAATTTCGAATGGGTGGACCAGAGTGGGCAGTGTGACGGGTGACCCGATTGGTCGTAACACCTTGTCCCGCGTCAGCTCAGTGCTGTCAGTGTCAGTCGACTTTTTGCGCTGGAACTTCTTCCTCGCAATCCAACTTGTATCTGCACTCTCATTGCAAACCTGCTCAGTGGCTACCTCAGATAGCGCGCTCTTCGCCTGCTGCATCTCATGCCCTCTGCGATGGTTCTGAACTTCTGGCAGATCTATTGCCTCGGTGCATGTGCCTGACAGTGTGTGTTTTCGGGCATATGCCGCGCACCTCTCAAATGACCATCCATTTATTTCTGCGAAGTTCCGGCGCCCCGGAAGCCAAGGGCTCTACTGCGGCGCGTTACGGCGCGGCTCCGATAATCCGCGATACTATCTGAAGGGTTCGCATGGTGTATGCATAGCATGTGCAGCCACGTACCCAGAGCTCGGATGGTGTCGGTTTTATCGATGTCCGTATGGCAATCGCTCCAAGATCATCACCTCAATGCACAAATTATTCATGCAAGGACATCTTTTTGGCTGATTGACATCAACTACTCCTCCTCGGGTGGTGGTAACAACTTCTTGACATGGACCCATTCACCCACTTTAACAACACCCTCATCTGCTGCCAAACCATTGACACCCATACAAGCTTGGTTTTTCAATCGGGGGTCGACTTTGGATCGAAATTTCATCAAAACTTTGAACGGAACGGCCTTGTCTCTAACACCTGTGTCCGGGTCTACATTAGGCAGCTGTACAGAAATCGACCCAATGACCGTCAAAAACTGATTTCCCAGCGGGAATCGGAAAGGCACAAGCTTACCAAACATCGGGTACACTTCGATACAAGCTGGATGTGCATGCCGTCTGCGCCACTATCATCGCTCTCCGAGTTGTTAATGACGATCTCTTCCCATTGATCTTCTGCAAAGGGCCTGCCGCCACTCAAAATGATGTTCGGTCGGAAACTGCCGCATTCCAAACCTATCAAAGACCGCCAGGTAGCTGTGAGGCAAACTTACCGCTCTATAACCAGATCATCATTTGCCCATACTTCGCCTACTCCTTGAACGCCGACATACTTTCTGGTCTCATCCTCTGCGGCTTTGACACTCTCTTCCGACAGTATCAGCAGTGGATAGCCGTCCTGGTACCATAAACTGGCATCGAGGCCAGGGAAATCATGCGTGGGGTCGCACATTCGGGGCCGAGGTCCTTTGTAGACCAGATGCACTGAATAACCAAAATACTTTGATAGAGTCGATGATGGTGTTTGACCCTCCGACATCGGCGAGGATGCTTCGCAAATGTATCCGTCAATATTTTTGTGGTCATGCACCGCAAGGTCATCTAATCTGGCCTCGAAATCTCAGCACCTCCTGCAGAAATCTACTACAGCTCGATCACTCACATTTGCCAACTCTCCAGTAAATCTTCATCTGGGCGAAGTGGCACAGAAAACTCTTCACAGTCCGACCCTTCCGGGAATGATACATGCAGTGTGCCTCCATGCGGAGAAGAATAATCCACTTGAATGCGAGGTGTGATGAGGATCATCTATTTCAAAATTGAATGCATTCATTAGCCTGCAAATTCACGCAGTTGCTTCACGCACCTTCGGAAATTCACGTGCCGTGATGATCTTATTTCTATCCGTGGAAATAATAGACCATTTTCTGTCATGCTATTCATTTGATCAGCTCTAATCGATCAGGGTGTATGCTCATAGTAATGAAAGGAACGCACCTCGAGGCCCTCGGGTGAGTATCTTGCTTTAGGGACTGAGGTGCCTCGACAACTCTAGATCCCCATTGAACCCATGCTGCTCTGCGTAGTTCTGATTGTAGCTTACCTTAATCGGATGGACCAGGATCTTCGAAACATATATCTTTGGATTTTCTTCACCTGTTGCAGCGTCAGTGATTCAGAAATTTCGTCACTAACAACGCTAAAAGTGATATTACTCCAGCCAAGAATGTTGTTGGTCAATGAGGAAAAGACCTGGCCAAACATTTCTGAGCAACAGTGATGAGAGTTGGTATTGTATCACTAGACTCTGTAGCGAAGTGGATAATTGGTAATCGATAAATGAGCGACACGTAGGGGACCGAGATGTGCGGCCCTGTCTACGCCAAGATATCCGGAGTTTACGCGGGTTTAATGGTCTGTCTCAAGCTTGCGTCTGCGGACTCTGGGGACTACAATCGCCACTTTCTACAGCGCGCAAGTCAAATCTGTGGTACGTAAATGCAGCTGGCGAAGTTATATGCATAGAATGCGCTGTAAAATGCGCGGTTCGAATTCCTTCATTGCTATTATCGACAAGGAGTTATGGCATCTCATCCCGTCCTCATGATCAAGTGAACCCCGCTGTCTGAAGATACAACATCACTGATCTGGTTAACCTCCAAAGCGTATGCCCCATCCTCAAAAGGCTTTTGCATCTGCCCGCGTCCAAACCAGCCAAGATCACCGTATTTCTCGTGAGAAGAGCAGTCGGAGTGGATTTTTGCGAGCTCCTTGAATTTCTGGGGATCGCCAGCAATTTGAGCTTCGTATTCCTTCAATATTTTGATGGCTTCTTCCTTTGAACGTGTGATGTTTTCCTACATCATGGATTAGACATTATTTGTTCTTCCAGTGCGAAGCTAAACACACCTCTTTCCAACTAGAGGGTCTCCTGCTGCCATTATGCTTTACCAGTAGATGGCTAGCACGTACTTTCAATGGTGCACTCGAAGGTTCGAGGAGATCAGCGCCAGGGAGCGCCTTGATCTCATCTGCAGATAGCCCTGTAGGTGGCTCCCAGCTTGACTCCTTCGTCTCCGTGTTGAAGAAGTACGGCGCTTTCTTCGAGTTTGACATTCTTACTTCCCATATTCCGGACTAAACAACAACTTTATGAGCGTAAAACAGCGCGTTAAGGCCAAAACGAACCATGATTGTGAAGTATGGTACTATCGAGAGGGAGAGACAGGAGGGACAGCCTAAATGGAAATAAATCACGGATATCTCCGAAAAGCTCACGGACCGGCTCACGCCGCGAACTGAGGTTAGTAACTTTCGACAACCATGCCAGCTATCTCGAGGGAATACCGTGGATTCCGACATCCGTTCTTAATGGTTTGTTTATTTTCCTTGATCAGTATCACCCACGTCAATGTGCTACAGGGAAGTTATTATGTAGGCGGTGTGGGAGACTTACCTCGGACTTTGACGGACATGGCCATGTCGCACGCGTCCGCACGGTTGCGCTCGAGGCCAGAATGGTGGCTAGAACACCGCAATAAACAGAGCAAGCAGAAATGGAAAGCAGAACTTCTGCGAAGCCCATTGACCATACGTACTCCATGCGGGTCCGAGACTATCCGCCTTTCTCTCAAACAGGTACGTTTTTCAATCCCCATTGGCTAATTGTGCCAGATACTATTAGCCACTATAGATCGATTATGTTCTTGAAGAGTTGTGTGGATATGCGGCCTTAGTTGATCACCTGCACCGATGGCAAGTTCTCACTGGGTACAAGCACTGGCGCCCACTCAGTCAGTTTCATTCTCAGTCAAGTCTCTTGCTTCGAGCGAATTTGGGAGTCCGAAGATGTTCTGAGCTTCAATGAAATATTGGACCTGGAAAGAGACGTCATACAAAGTCTACCTCACGCTCCAAATCACAATGGTGTGGTGCACGTCATCGACCCTTTCTTGAACGCACTTATATTCGAAAAGACACCTGTATATGATATACACCAGCCGGGATTGTTGCGACGCCAGCCAGCACCTTCGTACATGCGGGACTATTCTGTTTCCAAAGAATTTGCTTTCCTGCCTACGGACTTCTCGATATCCACCGCAGGCCACGTCAAGGCCCTCTCTTACATCAATAATCTACATCCGGGAGAGACTAAAGCAATGCAGGGCTTAGAAAATCTGCTGGAACGATGTCTCCCTCTCTTCAGCCACGTTCTCACAGATCTTCACCGGAATAACCCACTCTATCAACGCATCAAAGGATCGTGTAGATATACGGAGTGGGACGAACCCGAGCCTCCAGATCACTCAGATGACGAGGAAGGGTGGGTGGCATACGAGCGCGATGTACGATTGTGGATCATGAAACGACCAATCGAGCTGCCAGATGTGCCTTCAGGAGGTTACAAAGGAGGCCTAGAATCTCGCAGACACACCGTCGAACTTCTTGGAAGGAATCTTCAATTTGTGGTGCATTCTTACGAGATTTGTCTGGTGCGTTGGATCAGCCTACCATTCACATTCCAATCAGCTGAAATATTTTCACGAAAGAGCCCGGACAACTGCACATACGATGGGACGCCTTGGCATGTTGTAGGGATGATGAACGAGAAGATCGTCGCATGTTTGTTCTTTTACGCATCAGCTGTCCGCCGTCCCCTCGCAGACATTTCATCATTTACTGAAGTTCTCATGCAGGAAAATATAACAGATGGTGTAATCGAGTTCCGGATGGCTGTCACATCTCCATCCGGGTTTGAACCAGGTGACACGGGGGCAACTTCCCGCACCTGGGCGATGAAGGATGGAGATCCCTGTCATCAATACGTGGGCTCCCGTCGCATCACGCCTGGCTTATGCATAGCCTTCCCAAACTTATATCAGCACCGTCAGTCGGCATTGAAACTCGTCGATCCTGCAAAGTGTGGTCATCAGAGGGTCATTGCCCTCTATATGGTGGACCCCGACGTGAACCCTGTGATATCTACCTCCCGAGTGCCACCCCAACAAAAGTCATGGGTCAAAGCAGCCACCGAAGAGTTCATAGATAAGCGTCTCCCAGTCGAGGTTGTCGAGCAGATAGTCGACGAAGTAGATGGCAAGATGACATATATTGAGGCAGAGCACTACCGGGAAAGAATGTTGAGTGAACGGGAAAATTTTCGGAAGATGAACGATCTGTATCACTTTTGCGTGCCCTTTGATATCTGGAGCTCGAATTCGTTGCATTGATATATAGATTTGAGTCAAATATAAATAGATTACACGGCAGGGGCCTTGTCCTGTACCCCCCCTTTGTTACATCTTCTCGACGCACTCTAGTTTTGCTCGTAACCCTGAGGATTCTTGCTTTGCCAGTTCCAAAGATCTTGGCACATGGTTTCCAGGTCCTTAGTAGCCTTGAATCCAAGCTCTTTCTCAGCAAGGGCTGGATCTGCCGTGAGATCGGGGACATCCCCGCGACTACAATACAAAATTAAGTGCCGCTCTTCATATAACATGTAAATCAACGTACCGGCGTCCAATGATTTCATATTTGTAGTCAAAGCCAGTGGCTTTGCGCATGGCCTCTACGATATTAAGGACGCTGAAACCTTTGCCTTTTCCGAGATTGTATGCTTTGTAACGAGCATCGTCGGGGCAGTTTTCAAACACGGTAGATTCTGGCGCGAGAGCATCCAACGCCACCAGATGACCAGCGGCGAGATCGAGGACGTGGATATAGTCTCGCACACATGTGCCATCTCTACAGATCATCAATAAAAGACAAAGACTTCCGTCTCTGGAACTTACAGTGTAGGATAATCATTTCCAAAAACCTTGAGAGTGGTCTCTTTGACGCGTCCGATAGCCATATGCGCTAACAAAGGTAGCAGATTTCCAGGTCTTCCTCGAGGGTCCTCACCAATCAGACCGGATGGGTGAGCTCCCGCAGGACTGCGGAGATTAATCAAAGAGCTCTAGTTGGCAAAAAAAGCTTCTCACTTGAAGTACCGAAGGGAAAGACCTCGCCATCTACCAGGTTGAGCTGTGCGGGAGTCAGCGTCTCAAATGGCGTAGCGAGTGAATTTTGACTTGCCATGACATAAATCGTCAATCATCATTTCGCTCATGACCTTCGACTTTCCGTAGGGGCTGTCGGCCTGAAGTCGCGTAGTCTCGGGTATAGGGATAGTAGGAGGCGTCCCATAAACAGTCGCGGAGGATGAATAGACAATACGAGTGCAGTCATATTCGTCCATAATCTGCAAAAGGGACAGTGTGGCTGCAACATTGTTCTGATAATACGTCAAGGGAATCTCAGTGGATTCGCCAACAGCTTTGTAGGCCTTTGAGTTATAGTAATGAAGTTTAATTAACAAGGAGGACATCAGGGACCAATGACGCGCACCGCAATGTGGATCACACCCCATATGCCCCCTTTCCCATATTTCTCAAAAATGGCTTTGACGTCCTCGGGCTTCGTCAAATCGCCATAGATGGATTCAATCTCGGTGCTGTCAATGTCTTGCTCTGAAGCGTTTTTAGGTAGAGCATCCTTGGCGATCTGGGAGACGCGCGACAAAGCTGCTGGAAAGGAGTTGTGGTTGTTATCTATGGAGATAACTTTATAGCGCCTAGTCTTCTGCAAGCAGTAGGTTACATGGGATCCTAATCAGTATGAAGACCTTTGTCAGGTATGCTACAACGTATACACAATCGACGCACCAATGTAACCGGCAGCTCCAGTGACGAGAACGCGCTGGTTCGCAAAAGATCAGCCATGATCACGATCGCTGATGTAGTCAAACTCACTCTCAGAGGAATTGAAGACGTTTGCTCAGACATGAGGAGTTTTTTAGAGCGGCCCAACAGAAGATGAGATCGTGAGGAAAAGTATAGTTTTCGGAGGCCAGACCATTTTAAGTTATCTAGTAACGTTCACTGCCACCAGGCATGCATGCGAATGCTCACCGCGCGGCAAGCGGGCCGCTTCGAAAAACAGCGTTCCATCGGGCGTTTGAGAACATAACCCGTGGTATCAGCATGACTGCATCTATTGGAAAATTCGCTTCGAACAGAACGTGAATTGGAAGATTGGTGGCAGCCTCCCTCCCATTGGTCGGCCGTCTGTTGAATATAACTATATAGGCGAGGCTACTGATGGATGTTGAAAATTTTCGAAAAAAAAAGAAATACCAGTAGAACGCAGTACTCCAACGCGAAGCGAATCAGGATCATCACAATAGTTGGCTAATAACAATATTCGCCGATGTCCATGGAACGTAGCCATCTGGCTTGGATATACTTATACTGGTAACTGATAAAAGAGAGTGCTATGAGGTAGTATGAAGCGCGTCCGCTGTCAAGTTCTCCATCTTGACGTCTCCTTGGGAGTCAGAAGCAGCTACATCGGCTTTCTCCATTGACGTATCCTTTCCCTCCGCGGTGCTAGTCATTTTATCCGGTTCTGCGTCGACGCCAGCGCTGCTTTCGGGAATCAAGGGGCTCGCGCCTCGGTCTTCGCTTGCTCTGGAGGCTCCGACGTCCAGGGTGGCGGTTAATTCCTCTCCCTTCTGGACCTTTTCGCGGTCCTCCTTCTCTTTTGTAGCGGCGTCATCAATCTGCTGTTGCAAAAGAATAACATCGCCAGTCCCGATTTTTCCAAAGTGCTGCAGATACTGATCACGGGCATTGCGCAAAGCCAACCACGTCCACCGCTGTTTGTTCTGTACTCTGCTGTCAGCAAATGACAACAAATGCAAACGATTTAGACACGAACCTCCTCATATTTGTTGATCTGATCATCAGGTGGCAGTGAAGTCGCCGCTGGAGGTGGGGTAGGGACGGGAACGTGAGACGGAGGAGTGGCAGTAGCTGTTGGCACTGCCAAAGGTGTGGCAACAATGGGTTTCCCTGAAGGGCCGTCCTCAGCTTTTGCGGGTGTGATAAGCGGCTTTGCAGGCAAAGGGTGTTGAAGGGGAGAGCGTGCCCCAGACAGGGGTGCAGAAGGAGAACCGACATCCGTCGCGGATAGAGTAGTAGCTTTAGGAGTTCCAGGCTCTTTTGCAGGCGAGGGTGGCGCGGCGGCGGCGGCGGCGGCTTTCGCGCGTGCTTGTGCCACGCGTTCCGCTTGTTTGCTGAGGAAGGTCTTACGCTGTGTTATACGCATGTCCTCGAGCTTGATCTTTTTGACAAAGTCTTTGACATCCCCAGGCCTATATGATTATCAGCATGGATAAAGCGAGCACATGATACCAAGTAAAACTCACTGGAATGGATTTTCCAAGTCCTCAAGGGTTCTGTAGCCCAGCGTCCATATATCTGACAAGGGCTCCGTGCCTAGATCCCATGGCCATGGTTTTGGTGGCTCGCTCATCTTGACTCTGACTTCCCGCGTCGCCTCTTCTAGGCCGACTTTGCCCTCCCGCCCCTCAACGGTAACACCCCAGGGTTCTTTGTCAAATGGTAAGCACAGATTGTTCTTCCATTTGATCCAGTTTTTCTCCCGTTCCAGAATAGTATTGATTGTTTCCTTGAATGCAGGTCCATTTGGAGCAGTTTGTCGTAACTCGTCGGTGGCTTTGGTGATAGTCTCTTGAACCCATTGGGCATCTGCACCTTCCAGGGAGAACTCCATTTGGAGGGAGCGATTGCGACTCGAGGCCCAATTTGCCTTTGCAGCCGGTGTAAAAGCCGCTAGATGGTTGAGTAATATGAGCAACTGGAAGAGAAACTGGCGTCGGAAGTGAGTGTCTGCAATCTGAATCGGGATCAGTGATGGATGCATTCTACAGTAGTGGAAGCGTACCTCAAGTTCCAAAAGGTCAGGGCTCGTCAGAAATTTGGCGAAGAAGTATTCGCTCGCGCTACTTTCTTCTGGCGCTTCTACCTCGCGCTTGCGTTTTATCCCAGAGCTTCCAGCGGAACGGCTACCCATCATTGCACGCTCTTTGGTCGTAGCTTCCCTGATAACAGGCAGCGCTTTGTTGACCGATTCTTTGAACTCCATGAAGGTACCTGGCGTGGCAAATAATAAAGGCTTTGAAAAAGGCAGTTGCAGTGACCAGAAGTTGCTATAAAAATCTGATCCATTATTTAGAAGTCAAAGTTGTTCAGGAATAGAATGTCATACCTGCTGACTTTGTTGACCCGTCTTCGCCTTGGGAGGGTTTCTTATCCCCTTCCACTTTCACTTCGTCGACTTCCATCTTGTCCGCATCCCCTGAATCCTTCTCTTTGATTCCCGGTATTGACATGCTTTCGGACTCTTGTTTATCTTCGACCCCTTCCCAAGTGGGCCCATACTCTCCTCTGAGATTGACACCACTCCGCTCCCCAAGAGGAAACACCCCACTCAGGAACGTCAATATTCGGCCGCAGAATATTGTTGTTGAGCCCATCTTGGATAATCGCCGCAGAAGGTCGTTTAAAGTGCGCAGAAGAATTAGAGCTTTCCCCTTCTGAGGAACCATTCCTTCAGTTAAGCGCGGGGCGCGGAGCTCGATCCAAGAGAATATATGCGAGCATGAGCTAATAGTCTGAGTCTCCAGAAGGTCTTGCAGAACCGTAAAGGGAAAGGTAGCCTCGCATGCATCTTTCAGAACCAATGAACATCCATAACCACGGTGTCATGCGATATATTTGCGGCGTACCGTGCTCAGTAAACGTCAGAACAAGATCCAATTTGTCTTGTAGCTCGGCGTAGTATTTTGTTTCAGGATCGTTTGGTGCGCTGCCCTCGTTAGCCTATAGGAAAATAAGCTTCAAAAATAGGAAACGAGCATAGATCACACTCACAGCTAGGATGAATATCTCGTTCCTGAGCAAGTACTCCCATTGACTTTTCCTATTCTCTGCTGGAACTTGACTCCGAGATTCCTGTATAGTAGAATTCACGAGTTTGTCTAAAGTCTCGCGGTCCACGGGACTTGGAATGGATGTAATGAGGGCTTTGAGTGTCGGCGCGAGAGACGCCATGGCCGTACTTGGTCGCGGTTCCAGCGGCACTTATTAGCACTTACTGGCGATCTTTGCAACCACCATGTCGGCGCCCCAAATGTCAGGGCTGGAAGGAGATGTCTCGCAGCTCAGTGCTCTCCTGTCTCAAGGAACACCGGCCAGAGATGCAGATGTGACAGAACTCTTGCGCGGAATCGAAACAGCTGATGGTATGGCACAAGGTGTAGAGAAGAAATTAGACGAGATGCTCAACAATCTGGACGAATTGCTCGCTTCACTCGAATCCGAGACTACTACTTCAAAGGATGGGCCAAAACAGTTCAAGTAGGGGATGCTTCCTGTATTTCTATTTCTTTCGCTGCCCCTTCCAGTACTCGGTATTGAACACGGCATAGATTTCGATGTGGAGGCTCTCGTCTTTGAGCAGAAGGTCCCACTAATGGTGTAGATGTATGCAAAAACATTAGCCTGCCTTGTGCTAGAAGGATCTCATAGTCGGCTGCGCTCAATAAACTCGCATTGATGATATGTGGCAGACTTGAAACTCGAGGTATCGGCTCCATATGGCGCGCGGAAAGTCAGAAAAAGCATTGCAACGATAAGTAAAATAATAGATATAAGGACAGAAGAGAAAATGCAAACTCGTGCTGTATACTATCAGTCATCAGCTGCCATGATGTTTTCTTCATCAAAGCGATTGACGGTTTGGATGACCTCCGAGCCTTTCCGAGCGAATACAAGCTGTGAAAATTATCAGATGCTGGTAAAGGCTGCTTTAATACGGAAACTCGCCAAGTACGGATTCGCAGTTGAACCTGTTGTATCCGCAAATACCTCGTCCTTCGACACCTCAGTGACAGAAGAATCATTGTATTTGAACCACATGTCCGGCTGTTCGGGAAGATTGCGGGAGTAGAAGAAATAGTGGCCGAACTGTGGAGATGCTCCTCGGTGCACGAAGACCGAAGTAAGTTCGTAGGGTATCTTGGTCTCTGTGCGCCATATGGCTTCGAGGTCGTCCTTGTGCGCTGTAATCCTCTTTCGAAGATCCTCGATCTCGACTTTTACCAAACCCTGTTCTCCATTTAATTGGC
>JACXVL010000440.1:30193-46966 GCA_014898675.1 Athelia sp. TMB | reverse complement strand
TCTCGAGATGGCCTGCCGCAGAGGCTGCCCGAAGCGCTGCTCCGCTCTTGGCACTAACGTCGGCTCCTTTATCAAGCAACAGGCCCGCGATCTCGAGATGGCCTGCCGCAGAGGCTGCCTGAAGCGATGTGTCGTAATGATATAACTCGATGTTGACTTTGGCCCCATTGGCAAACAACAGCTTCACGATCTCGAGATGGCCTGCCGCAGAGGCTGCCCGAAGCGCTGCTCCGCTCTTGGCATTAACGTCGGCTCCTTTGTCAAGCAACAGGCCCGCGATCTCGAGATGGCCTGCCGCAGAGGCTGCCTGAAGCGATGTGTCGTGCCGATATAACTCGGTGTTGACTTCGGCCCCATTGGCATACAACAGCTTCACGATCTCGAGATGGCCTGCGGCAGAGGCTGCCCGAAGCGCTATTCCGTTCACGGCATTAACACTGGCTCCTTTGTCAAGCAACAGGCCCGCGATCAAAATATGGCCATTGTCAGACGCAGCCTGAAGTGCTGTGGCGTAGTTTCCTCCTTCAACACTAGATTCGACTTCTACGCCACCCAACGGGTAGACGAATGCTGCATGAGGTGTCGCGGTGCCATCGAAGTTGGCATCGGCTCCTTCATCAAGTAACAGGCTCACGATCAGGAGATGGCCGTTCGCAGCCGCCGCCCGAAGTGCTATGCCTCCCTCGACGTTAACATTGACTCCTTTCTCGATCAACAACTGAATGATCTCGAAATGCCCTTTCGCAGATGCAGCATGAAGTGCTGATCCGTATCCCTCTTCCCCGGCACTGTCAATGTCTAGTAGCCATTGGGCTTTCTCAAGAGGACCAAGCCCACTCGATATGGGTTCCAGAAATGCGCCCTCTATTATCAGGTTAGCATTGGCGTTATATCATAAATTTTAGGACGAACGAGAGTCAACCACTGGGATATAATGATCTGGTATGCGTCTCAAAATTTCCTCTGCGCTAGCAAGATTGGGACCCTGGATGTGTTGCTCAACACTTTACAAGTCACGAGACGTCAAATGAGACATACGGTTGACAAGGGCCACCAGTCGCTTTCATGGGCCGTAGCAACATCGGCCTCTGTCTGCACAGTCCGGAAATCATTACTCTGGCATACATGAAGCTGTGCCATACAACTCACGTTATCCAGAAGGTATTTGTTAATTGTATCGAGAGGGTGGTATGCCTTTGAGTAGTGTCATGAGCAACATTTCTTCCATTTTATAAATTAGCACATACACCTCCATGTGAATCCAGCTCCGAATCATCGGACCAATCATCGGACCAATCATCGTCGTCTATCTGAGTTTCCCGACTGTCCTGGCCTCCCGAAGAGGGTTGTGAAGAGTTGCCAGGATCCCCTGCCCCTACGCCGCCACCACTTCCGGCACCTGGATACGTCTTTCCGGATGGGCGAAAGTGTTTGGGTTTGGGGTTTTTAAGCTTCCCTGTTGACTTTAACTTCACTGCATCCCTGAATGGCACCTTGGCTTCCAGGCCCTCTCGAATCATGACCTTGAATCCGTTGATGAAGAGGCACTGGTTGTGCGGTTGGAACTCTGTGTCAACGCTATGACGTGTAATTGTACCACTGGATTGACTCCAGGAGCACGAATAGCCAACGCCGGCGCCGGCGCCGGCTCCCTTGAGAGCGGCGGTGAATTTGAACGAAACATCGTGGGATGAATCACTCTTTTCAGCGGTCGCGATGCCCCAGGCAGTGGCCTTGTCGCATGATGTGACGACGTAGACTGAGCCATTGAGTGCATCGAGGCCCTTCGGACCGTTTATGAAGTCGTACCATGTCTGCGCGTTCTTCACGGTATACTCTCGAATGGACCGTATATTGCGGTATTTCTCGGTATATGCCCCATCTGGCATGGCGAGGACAACCTTCTCAGTGGCGGAAGTGGAGGCTTTGTAATGGAACTTGACTGAGGGGAGGGCACTGCCAATAGGCGAAGCTTAGAAGTGCATTAGCTTTGGAGAGCTTCATAAAACTCACCCCTCATCTGCACCAGCATGAATGCTGGCATCGTCTTCGTGCTTTACAACGCCCTCACTGGTGATCTTGGACGGTTTACTGTGCCTATTTGCTCGATGATGGATTTCATGTTGATCCCATCGCATTGGTACAAAGCCTTCGGGAACTCCAAAACAATTGATCGAAGGGTCTCTATCAACTGGTAGATCGTTGAGAATGCTGCCATCAGAACTTGCAGGGTCTTGGATTGAACCGTAGAAAGAGGTAAGTATTCCGCCACTCGTTGGCTCGGCTGGCTGATCGCTGGCGCGTGGCGATGACGGACGTGGAGCAAATATGTTGAACACATACTCAAACAATCCTTCGTTCGTCCTGAGTATACCAACATCGCCAATGCTAATCCCTCGCCAGAAAAGAGATTCCGGTGTCTCCTGGGGCTCAGGATAATACAAGGGGTATCCGTATTTTTGGGGGAGAAGCTGATCAACGTACACGTCCCATGCAGCTCGAGGCATGACCTGAGGATGCGTGAATGGTAGCTGGATGATGGGGTTTGGTTAAGAATAGTGCTTGATCGATAAACTAGTCCAATCGGATTATCGCGTGCGGCAGCGGTGTCCAAGATGGGTTTTTCTGGTGCAAGTGGCTGTTGCAGGGGCCACGCGTTGGGATGCTTCGTGAAGCAATGGCCCCTGGGTGGCCGTAACAATGTGGCTGTGCACAGGCGAATCCCAAGTCTCCAACCTCTCTTCGTCTTTGTCCACCTTGACAATAATGCACAGTGGGGTGCATGGTCGTGCTTTTGAGTGATCATATAATGAATAGGTTTCATCTACAAACACTGAGTGAGTTGAAATCCGCATAGACTTGCACCTGCACAGTCCTCAATGGAGCGGAGCATCGTGGGCGTGAGCGCGGTGCTGGGCGTCGTGATTGGGGCGGGGGCGGTGGTGGGCCCGTTTGCGAGGCTGAGTAAGAGGAGGGAGGTGCAGGTCGATGGGGTGGAGGGTGATGACGAGTGTGAGGAGGAAGAGAGCGAGGTATACGAAGAGGAGGATGACTAGGAAGATGGCAAAGACGAGGGCGAGGACGCCGCGCCCAAGCCCAAAGCCGCTACACCAGCCAAGACATCCGCCAAGCCGCGCGGCGACCCCGTCTCCAACGAGACCGACTCGGAGCTCGAAGCAGTCGAAGGCTTGAAGCGCACCAGCGGCCGCGCGCCTCGGCGAAGACGCGTCCGACCTCGACCTCTCCGACGCGGGCTTCATCTACAAACACTGAGTGAGTTAAAATCCGCATGAGTCTGCGCCTACACAGTCCTCAATGGAGCGGAGCGTCGTGGGCGCGGGCACGGTGCTGGGCGACAGGGTGAGGGTGGAGCGCGGGTGCATGATTGGGGACAGGTTGCGCATTGGGGCGGGGTGATGGAGGGCCCCTTTGCGAGGCCGAGTCAGAAGTGGGAGGTGAGGATCGATGGGGCGGAGGGTGACGAGGAGGGCGAGGAGGACGAGGAGGGAGAGAGTGAAGTGGACGAAGAGGAGGAAGCGAGAGAGGAGGATGAGGAGGAGGAAGAGAGCGAGGTGAACGAGGAGGAAGACGGCGAGGAGAACGAGGAGGAAGACGGCGGGGACGACGAGGCCGCGGCTGCGCCCAAGCTCAAAGCCGCCGAGGCACCCGCCAAGCCGCGCGACGAAACTGTCTCCGAGGAGACCGACTCGGAGCTCGAAGCAGTCGAAGCGCACCAGGACCCCGCCGCGCTCGCCGACACGAACGCGGACATCTGGCCGCTGCGGACGACGACTCGGACGGCGACCCGCGCGAGGGCGCGGCGAACCAGCGGCTGCTGGCCTCGGCGTCGACGCGACGCGGGCTCGCTCTCCGGCCGATCGACCGGATCGGGGGCGTGGACGCGGCGGAGACGGTGTGCGTGCTGCAGGCGCGCTGCGCGGCTGGGCTTGTTTAAGCAGGTGCTCGCGGCGCCGTACCAGGACGACGTGGTGGAGGAAGCGAACATCCGCGCGTGGCACGCCGCGGGGCTAGAGGACGGGCCGGAGCAAGTGCTGGGCGGCGGGTGCGCGGATGATCGCGCAGCCCGACGAGCAGAGCAACGACCAGAGCGAGTAACAAAATGCACTGCTAGGTTATGTTACAACAGGCTCGTTGTCCGTCTGACTAGGTATGCTGCGGACGACGACGCGGACAGCGACCCGCGCGAGAGCGCGGCGAACCAGCGGCTGCTGCGCCTCGGCGACGACGCGTCCGACCTCGACCTCTCTAACGCGGGCTCGCTCTCCGTCTCGCTCTCCTCTTCGGGCTCGTCGGCGGACGACGAGCCCGATTTCTCCGCGCTCGCGTCGTCGCTCGCCGCGCCGTCCGCGCACGAGGTCGCGCAGAGCCTGGAGCGCGTTCGCGGGGAGGACAACGCGGCGGCCGAGCTGAAGACGCCGCGCAAGGCCGCGAGCGTGCCGCTCGGGCTGGGGCTGGGGCTGTTTGGGCAGGTGCTCGCGGCGCTGTACCAGGACGACGTGGTGGGAGGCGGACATCCGCGCGTGGCACGCACTGCCGGCGAGAGCACAAATATCTCATTGGCAGCTAATTAACCTGGTTTGCCCGTGATGGGAATTGGTTTGGTGAAGTTGTTGTGCAAGACAACGAATAGCATTCGACGAAACAGAACAAAGCTATGTACACGAGGAGTCAAATTTTGAAGGGACGAGCATTGCAGAGACTCGAGAGGAAGAGGAGGGGAACGATGGGGAGTAGTGACAATTCAATATGGTGTTCCGGATGCACTTTTATTGTTTTTCACTCACCGCGAGAAGGCTCGTCGCAAACTCGCCGCGACAAATGTGGCGCGTAGGGGCTCCTGCCTATTTCGGTCATTTCCTCCTGCTTTCCTTCCACAACCTGGCTTCGTGAACGCACCTCTTTCCTTCTCCGCCTCTGCTCTGCACCCTCCCTTTACTTTTAACTGGACTGCATTTACTGTCCTAAGCCAGCATATTGGCACTTTAAAGTTTGTTTTCGCCAGGCTGTGGGATGCTGTGCCGTCCCATCCGCTTGTTGCAAGGGGTGTACCTTCTTGCTCTCGTCGTTCAGTAACTGATCTCTAGAGGTGACTCTTCTATCCGTTCTCCTCTCTTCTGATCCTCTCTTTAACAACTCCGAGTCCCTGGCTATCCTCCCTTTCCCTCCTCATAATTATATCCTTACTCTTTCTGTATATTAAATGCCACTCTTGTATTTTTGAACAAATTTATTTATTTGACTTTTCTATGGAAATGAGGTCATCTGGGCATGACTGAAAGCTGTCTCCCTGCTTGCCCGCCGCAAGAGTCAAGACCTGCGCCAAGACGCGCGTCGCGAGACCCAACGATTGACTAATAATATTACCGCCGGCGCACACCGTGAGCCTCCGTGAGCTGGCTTCGGCCCGGATGTTCCGTTCCGCAACTGGAGTTAACACCCGCCTCCGCCCGGAAGCAGGTATGCACGTCAAAGTCCCGAGTCTGACGTGTACATAAGTAGGTCAATTTGCGCAAACCTGCAAATCTAGAGAACAGGTTTAGTTCCCCGCTATGACATAGTTACAGGCCGAGGCTCTCATCCAAACATATTATTATTGAGATATATTGACCGAATTGACAAAAACAAAGACATGGAAGTTGAACAACTTATCTAAAAACACAGAGAGAGTAAGGCAGTTATGAGGGGGGAGAAAAGGGATCAAAGTTCATGGGGATAGGTACGGGAAAGGATCAGGAGGAGGGGGATGTGCGAAGGAGAATGAGATGAGTGGAATGAGCAAGCATGAATAAGCTTGGAAGAGTGATGGATGTGAGATTGGTAGGAAAAGATAAGGAGAATAGAGAACCTATAGGGAGAGCCCATGATAATCAGTAATGACAAATGAGAACATGGAGAATGAGGCGCACCTGATACTCCTCACAAGCTGATTACCGTTAGCGACAACAAGGCACCCTGAATCTTGAAGCAGCAGAGAGCAACATGCTGGCACGCAGCTCTACGATACGGCAAAGGTGCTGTGTTAAAGACAAGGCTTGACATACGGTGGGGGTAAAAATATGAAGAAGAAGGCAAGAGGGAGGGCGTGCACAACGACCAGTTGGCGTTCGCGAAACCAGGTCGTGGAAGGAAAGCAGGAGGAAGGAATGGCCGAAATAGG
This sequence comes from Athelia sp. TMB, assembly GCA_014898675.1. NCBI lineage: Eukaryota > Fungi > Basidiomycota > Agaricomycetes > Atheliales > Atheliaceae > Athelia > Athelia sp. TMB. The sequence goes on along the minus strand of JACXVL010000440.1, from coordinate 40,788 downwards.
CAGGAGCCCCTACGCGCCACATTTGTCGCGGCGAGTCGTGACGAGCCTTGTCGCGGTGAGTGAAATACAATAAAAGTGCATCCGGAACACCATAATTCAATGTCCGCCAGACACATGGCCGGCCGGACTGGGAATCCAGCACCACCATGTTCTCGGCGGCGCTGTACCAGGCGGACACCCGCGCGTGTCAATGGTACGTGCTGCTGGCGTCCAAGGGCGCGAGGCTGGAGGATGGGCCGGTGCTGGAGAGCATGCGCAAGTGCTGGGCGGTGGGGGGCGCGAATGATCACGCGAGCAGCGACGACGAGAGCGAGTAATAGAATGTATTGCTAGGTTATGTTACAACAGGGTCATTGTCCTTCTCTGGGTATCATGCTCCTCTCCCGCTAATACTTTAAGATGATGTACAGTGCCTAGAGATGGGGTCAGCAGTAGTCGCACAGACGGCAAGTCGCACGCACATGCACGATTCCGGGCAGATAGCCGAGGATGGTCAAAAGACTGCCAGAGAGTCAGCACTAAGCTCACCACCAACAACGTCGGTGCTCACCAGTTGATCCAGAAGTCGGAGTTGCAGCCTCGCTCGAGGAAGACGCCGATGGGCGGCACAAAGATGGCAAAGCTGTTAAACGGTCAGCAGTGGTCATCGACTCTGGTGACAGGCGACTGACAAGATCTGCCACACGCCAATCAGCGACGATCCCCGACATCCTCAGCGGACACGCACCTTGCAGACGTCTGAAGCGGTGAAAGGCATTGTAGTGGGTGGTGGGCTGGCGGGAAAGGCGTCGGTGGCGGGTCTTTATGGGGGGCCAGCGATGACGTCGTGCGATGTAATGCCTTGGCGCGCAGCTCGGCGGCTGTGCCGTGTGCCTTTCTCTCGCAAACCGCGTCATGGCTTGGTGCACGTACGGCCCCCACCCGCTGCACACCGCAGACCTCCACCGCCCGGAGCATCCATCACACGCGGCGCCACCGCTGCTCGTGTTCGTCCACGGGGGCGCCTGGCGCTCGTGAGCCGGCCCGCTTACCCGCTGACCGCCACTGACGTCGTCCGCAGGGAGGACAAGGCCGACCACGCCGCGCTCGCCCGCCGCCTCGCCGCGCGCACGCGCTGCCCCGTCGCCGTGCCCAACTACCGCCTCACCACCCCCGCCGACCCCGTGCGCCACCCCGCCCACGCCGCGGACCTCCTCGCCTTCCTCGCCGCCCTCCCCGCGCACCCCGGCGCCGGGCACGCGTTCGACCCGCAGCGCCTCGTCCTCGTCGGCCACTCCTGCTCCGCGCACATGATCGCCGCGCTGCTCCTCGACTCCCCGGGCATTGCCCCCGCGGAAGAGGTGCTGCGGGCGGTGCGCGGCGCGGCGCTGAGCGAGGGCATCTTCGACCTCGACGCGCTGCTCGCGCGCTTCCCCGCGTACCGCGATTGGTTCGTCGCCCCCGCCTTCCCCCCCGGCGCCCTCGCCCCCTTCGCCGCCACCGCCCACCCCCTGCGCCCCGCCTCGGAGGGCACGCGCTGGCTGCTGCTCCACTCCGCGGGCGACACGCTCATCGACGCCGCCCAGGGCGAGGGGATGTATGCGCATCTGTGCGCGATCGCCCCGGGAAGGGTGGACAGGGACTTTGCGAGCCTCACGCGCGAGCACGACGAGATCCTGCGCGGCGACGAGGTGTATGTCGAGCTGGTAGCCGACTTTGTGGCAAAGTGTACCGAGTAGCCTCAGTGGTGTACGCATTATGATCTCATTTGTACTTGATCTGCTGTGATTTTCAGAATAGGAATGTGCTCGACATCGTCGCATCTGTTGATCGTCGGGATCCTGCACGGGCGTATCTCGATCTGGTATGCCACTTGGTCGCAAGGTGCACCGAATAAGATGATTATCTATCCTTTCGAAGGGCTCGCTGCTCAAACTGTGCAATTGACTTGTCGTGGACTCATCTCAGAGTCGCAATCTGCTCGCAATCGCCGATTTCTTTCACCTTAGTGAGCACACCCCCAATCAGTAAAGCCAGTAACCACAAGTTCTCAACCGCGCGTACCCTGCAATAATGATCGCAAAACGCGTCGGACTAGGACATCCCTGATTTCCTTGTGACTGCAGTGAAGCTGGCCTTGCTACCAGTATTCACAGTACATCTACTGCACAGTGAAGAGCTCGAATTTGATGTGATCACGAAGAATACAAGCACATTAACTATATCGTGCTGAACACTACATTGTCTTCTGGTCCTTCTCTACAGCCGTACACCGCTAGATCCCACACAAATCCACCCAAATCTACACCTTCCGCTCGCTCTCCCACTCCGCCGTCACCTCCTCCAGCGCGCGCTTCAGATACCCCGCCGCCCGCTCGCAGTCCCGCAGCGAGTTGTACAGCGGCGCGGGCGCGAGCCGGATGACGTCCGGCTCGCGCGTGTCCCCCAGCACGCCGAACCCGCCCAGCTTCCGCGACACCTGATGCATCACCTCGCCCCCCGCGGGGAGGAACAGCAGGCTCAGCTGCGCGCCGCGCTGCGCCGCGCGCTCTTCCTCCGTCGCGGCGCCCGCCGGCGTCGTGATGATCGTGAACCCCGGGCGCGCGGTGCGCGCCGCGGCGTCCGCGAGCGGGACGTACCACCCGTCGAGGCCCGTGAGCAGCCGCCAGAGGGCGCCGGTGAGCGCCTCGCTGCGCGCGCGGACGGCGGGCATGAGCCCCGCGGCCTGGAAGACCTGGAGGGACCCGAGCAGCGCGGCGACGGCGAGCACGGAGGGGTTGCTCTGCTGGAAGCCCTGCGCGCCCGCGATCGCCTCGAACGTCGGGCGCATCGCGAAGCGCGTCTCGAGGGGGTTGCCCCACCACCCCGCTAACCTGCAAACACGTCAGCACACAGCGCGGATGCACGGGAAGGGGGGAGCGCACGGCGTCTGCAGCCCGTTCCAGCGCTCGTGCACGAACAGCCCGCCGATCCCGCCGGGCCCCGAGTTGAGGTACTTGTACGTGCACCACACCGCAAAGTCCGCGCCCCACTCGTGCAGGCGCAGCGGCACGTTGCCCACCGCGTGCGCGAGGTCCCACCCGCACACGCAGCCCGCGCCGCGCGCCGCGGCGGTGATCGCGGCCATCGGGAACAGCTGGCCCGTGTAGTACTGCACGCCGCTCAGCAGCACGAGCGCGATGGACGCGCCGTGCGCGGCGATCGTGCGCAGGATGTCGTCTTCGCGCAGGAAGTACTCGCCCGCGCGCGGCGCGAGCTCGAGCACGGCGTCCGCGGGGTCGAGCCCGTGCAGCGCGGCCTGCGACGCGAACGCGTACTGCACCAGCGCGTCAGCGCGCGCGGTCAGCGGCGGTCAGGGGGGGGGGGCACAAGCGCACCTGGTCGGAGGGGAACGCCTTCGCCTCGCAGAGGATCTTGTAGCGCGCGGCGGACGGCTTGTAGAACGTCGTGAGCATGAGGTGCAGGTTCGCGGTGAGCGTGCCCATGCACGCGACCTCGGGCTCGCGCGCGCCGACGAGCGCGGCGAGGAGGGGCGTGCACTGGTCCTGGATCTTCGTCCACGGGCGCGCGTGCGGGTGCCCGTGGTCGAAGTGGCCCTCGACGCCGCTGCGTGGGGTTTAATTAGGTCTGATGGGGAGGGCAGAGTGCGCGGGCGGCTCACACGAGGCCCCACGCGCCGAGCTCTTCTTTCACGAGGGCCGCGGAGCGCGTGGACAGCGCCCCGAGCGAGTTGCCGACGAGGTAGACGCACGGGGCGTCGGCTGCGCGATCGTCAGCGATGTGCATCAGTAGCAGGCTGTACTATGCGCACGGTCGAGCTCCGCTGCGGTTGCGCCGACGCCCCTGTTGGTGGGCAGGATGAATTCGCTGCTGAGGGTGTGGGTCGAGTCGGACATGGTGGTCAGGAAGAGAGATAGAGATCAAGACAATAGACATGATCCTGGTACGGAACTTGGCGCGTGGCGAATAATTTGAATCAGGCGCCGGTGACGGCAGGCGCGGCTTGGGGAGCGATCCGTAAAATCCCCCGTAGTCATCCCATCAAGTGTGAAGACAGCCATATGCATCCAGCTGGCCGTTCCCAATAGAGTATGGACTCAACTGTGGCGACCTGCAAAACTCTCAAAGTCTCGTCAACGGTCCAGGCGTATCTATATCAAATCAGCGTTGAGTGGTCGCCAGTTCATTTCGTTTCGTGACAAAGGAAGGCCTGAAATATCAATCCGAAGGGCTCTTTGGCAGTTCGAGTGAGGCTCGGGCCAAAATCTAGGCTCATTACCCAAGTTTTCGCGTGGCAGTCACGAAAAATAGTCTCAGTTCTTCAGAGGGCCTTGGGACAAGTGACAAACCTAAGGCCGTGCGAGTACAGTATTTGCACGAGCTGGCTGTTACATTGACAATGATTATACCATAGTTAGTATACAGCGTGTGAATAGATGGTTATAGATCAGATAAGCTGAATGAACGTAGATGGGGCTAAGTACTACTGGGATGGAAATTGGTATGTCGTTTCGGCACATGGGAGACATGGGGCCCGGGGAGAGACAGGTTCGAGAATGTGGCGGTGGTGTGCACCTACGATCGAATCCTCGAATCTTACAGTAATGGTATTCCATTAATACTTCAATCGTTGGCCGCGCGGCTAGAGCTACTCGAGCCGTTGTAAGGACAGCATTCCTCCTCGCCCTTCCCGACCACATCCTTCGCGAGAGCAGCGTCCGCCCGAGAGAGCAGCCCACTGTCCTACGCGTCGTTCAATAAAAGCTGGAAGACGGCAATCGCCAGTGCAGCACGAAGAGATACGCGGAGTTCGCGCGGATGCAGGTCCATCTGGTGCACCTCGGGCGTAATCGCGGGCGTGGACACAAGAATTTGGGTGAATAGGAAGCGCGGATAGGCCGCCTCTCACAGGGCGCGAACGTGGGAGAAAGGGAGCTAGAGTGTGTCGGCATGAGGACTAGGCGGGGAGGTGAAGACGTAGCGGGGCCTGTGCGTAGATCGCTGTGCGGCGAGCGGGGGAAGGTGGGTGTGTCGGGAGCGGGGTGGGGGAGGACTGGGGTGGTGTCATCGCTGGAGGTGGTGCTGTTTGATGCGAGGGCGAGCGAGCTTGGCATCCATGGTGCCTTCAGGGTGGGGGGGCCTCGTTCGTGCGAGCTGTCAAATGTATCGCTTGGTTCGGACTTGCTATTGAAGGCTGACCTGTAATCAGACAAAGCGGCGAGGCTAGTCGTCCTTCTCAACCACAGCTAGAACGACCCTCGGCCCCGGTAGAACCACCTCCCCATCCGCAAACGATGCCGTTGGATCATTGGGTACATTCAGGTAATGCAGCCACACCTCGCACCTCGCCCTCGGCGTGAGCGAGCCTGCGAGGCAGAGGTCGTCAAGCGCGGGAAGATGAGTAAGACGCGAGAGGTAGCCGGCTAGCTAGACTGCAGTGCGGCGACGTTGAGGCAACGCGCGGATGGCAAGCAGGGGAGGGCAGGAGGCGGACAGGCTCATTCACGATGCAGGTCGCATCGGCGTGCCATACGTAGAACAGGCCAAGGCTAGGGTGTATATCGAGCACCAAGGAGAGATAGAGAACGCGTGCAATGGTCCTGGATCTTCGTCCACGGGCGCGCGTGCGAGTGGCCGTGGTCGAAGTGACCCTCGACGCCGCAGCGTGGGTCAGTTTTGATGCGGAGCGGGTAAGCAGGCAGCTCACACGAGGCCCACGCGCCGAGCTCTTCTTTCACGAGGGCCTCGGAGCGCTTTGACAGCACCCCGAGCGAGTTGCCGACGAGGTAGACACACGGGGCGTCGGCTGCGAGATCGTTGGCGATGTGGATCAATAGAAGGCTGTATGCACACTGTCAAGCTCCTCTGCGGTTGCGCAGACGCCTCTGTTGGTGGTCAGGATGAATTCGCTGCCAGGTCGAGTAGGACATGGTGGTCAGAAGGAGAGAAGCATTGAGTTCGACATGATGCTGGTACGGAACTTGGCGCGTGGCGGAGTAAATTGAATCAGGCGCCGGTGACGGACGTGACTTCGGCCACGGATCGCAACGGAGGCCTTACTACGCATATACGCCTTAGCAATTTTGTCGTCAGCGAGCGATGCATAAAATACTCCTCGCGCGATATCCCCCGACCACCCCCCATCATGGCCTCCTCAAACTCCAAGTCTCGCAAAGCCGTCGTCGCTGGCGCCGGGCCCGTGGGCTGTCTCGCCGCCATGGCCCTCGCCAGATCGGGCTGGCAGGTTGACATATACGAGGGCCGGGCAGGTGCGTCACCCGCCCCCCAGATCGTCCCCGGCTGATGCAGATCGCCCGCAGACATGCGCCTCCCGTCGAGCAGGGCCGCCGCAAACGCGCGCTCGATCAACCTCGCCATCTCCGCGCGCGGCCTCGCCGCGCTGCACGCCATCGACCCCGCCGCGACCCAGCGCTTCCTGGGCACCGTCATCCCGATGCGCGGGCGCATGATCCACAGCACCGACGGCAGGCTGCACGATCAAGCTTACGACACGGACGGCCAGGTGCGGCTCCGTCTGCGCTCGCACGCCGTCTGCGCTCCTGCTGACACCGCGTCCTCGTTTCCAGTGCATAAACTCGATAGACCGGGCCCTGTTAAACGAGGGTCTCTTGGACGAGGCGTCCGCTGTTCCGAATATCCGGGTCTTTTTCAAGCACAAGATACAGGCCGTGGACTTTGACAGGAAATCAATGGTCGTACGCGACACGGATGAGAACAAGGATGTCCTGATACACTTTGATTTCTGCGTGGGCGCTGACGGCAGCTACTCTGTCGTGCGCAGACAGATGATGCGGGTCGTTCGGTTAGTGTGTGGCCGGATGAATGTTGAATTGTGTCTTATGGCAGCGCTACAGCATGGACTTCCAACAGGAGTACATCCCACACGAGTATCTGGAGCTCAAGGTGCCGGCGGGCGCCGATGCCCAGGGCCGCCCTACCTTCCTTCTTGATCCCAATCACCTGCACATATGGCCTCGCCATTCCTTTATGCTCATAGCGCTCCCAAACAAAGTAAGCCGGCTCCGGGGCTGCGTCGCATGACCCCTCTCTGACGCCACCTTCACAGGACAAGTCCTTCACCTGCACGCTATTTGCTCCGACGACCGAATTTGGGCGCCTACGCTCCCGCGAAGCTGTCCTGGCGTGGTTCGCCGCGCAGTTCCCGGATGCCCTTGCCCTCATTGGCGCAGACGCAATAGCGGACGCGTTTGCCCATAACCCGCTCAGCCCCTTGATTTCCACCAAGGTATTTTTTTATCGAGCCCATCTCGCGCTCGGTCCGTTAATTTGCCGCTGCCGGCCCAGTGCAATCCCTATCATTACAAGGATCGAGTAATTATATTAGGGGACGCAGCACACTCCATGGTGCCCTTCTACGGGCAGGGTCTCAATTGCGGGCTCGAAGATGTCAGGGTGTTGGATACGCTGCTTCGAGAAGAGGGGGTCGCCGCGTCTGCTGATGATAATCTTGACGCCACCGTCCCAGAAGACACCGTCGATCCGCGGCTGGCCAGGGCCCTCGCCCGCTACTCCGCGAGCCGGCACGAGGACCTGATAGCCATCTGTGATATGGCCATGGACAACTAGTGAGTGCATTGTCCGCCAAATTAAAAGGCCCCCCTCGATGCTCGGTCCTCATTGTGCCCCCGATCAGTGTCGAGATGCGCCACTCCGTCACGACACCTGTTTACCTCTTCAGGAAGATGCTCGACAACGTTCTCTTTTCCCTGAGCTCGAGGAAGCACGGTTCCGCGGCGAGGGCAGGGCCGCTCAACCCACTCTTGGCGCGCGTCGCGTTCCCCGGCGCGCCGCGCGGCTGGCTGCCGCTGTACACCATGGTCACGTTCCGCCCCGACATCAGCTACGCGACGGCGAGGAGAAAGGCGGAGAGGCAGGCCCAGATTGTGGTGGCGGCAGGGTGGGTCGGAGCCGCAGCGCTCGGTCTCGCTAGCGTTGTCCTTACGTCGATGGCGCTTGCGCATCGCATGCGCCGATGAATTAAATCGCCCCAGAATTCCTCGTGCAAAATTCCGTGTGGGGATTGGAAGCAGCCTCTGTATATTTACTTCCGCGCTGTCGCTTCCAAGACAGGGTTAAGCGGCTACAGGGGGCGTGCCGGCACGGTCTAGATTGTCTAGACTGTGATGTCGAGTGCTGTGGGTTCACCGTGATTAATCCGGCATCTTCCCATCGCGGTTGAGATGAAGGGGGTGGTTGGTGACCCCGTTATATTCGCAAAAATCCAGGCGAAAGAAAGACAAAAATAATCAATGTTCGAATACTAAGCAAAAGGACCTGGAGCGGAATACATATAGCGGAGAAGGAGGGTGGGGCAAAGCCGGCGGAGTAGGGTAAAAGTACAAAGCACGTAGGTCGATTTGTGAAAGGAAGGTCAAGAAATATGCAAAGCAAGCGCAGGAGAATAAATGTTAAGAATGGCGGCAAGGTTCGGTGAAGGGCGATCATTCGGCTGCTGCTGGTGCTGCTGCTTCTACCTCAGTCGTCGTGTCGGTCGTGGATTTGGGTGGACGCCCCCTCTTCTTCTTCTCACTGCTCTCTGCACCCTCCACCTCCGCGTCTGGCCTGACCTTGGGTGGCCGCCCGCGCTTGCGCTTCACGGGGGGCTCCGCATCGGCGTCCTCCTCCTTCTTTTCCTGTGAAGAGCGTGCTCAGCCACGGGCCTCGAGGCGATGGTACACGAACTGGTGCGGTTCGCGGGAAGGGAAGCAATAGAGATCGCACACACCTTTGGCGGTCTCCCGCGCTTCTTCCTGGGGGCCTCGACGGCGGCCGCCTCTGCGTCGGCGGCGGCGGAGGACTTCTTGTTCTTGCTCCCCTTGGGGCGACCGCGCCCGCGTTTCTGGGGAGGCTCACCACCCTCGGCGACACCTACGCGTATTCACGAGATCGCGTCAATAAGCAGACCATCTCGCGTCGTTTGCAGCGCGCAGGGGAAAGATAAGAGGACTGACTGCCTTCAGGTTCTCCTGTGACGCCAGAAGCGTTCACGTCCTCAGCTGGCTGTGCCTGAGCTGCCGAAGCTTCCGCGGAAGGTGGTGGCGACATTTGCGCGCAAACTAGAGAAAGCAGCGGCGTGAAAAATATACAGAGCGCACAAAAGGGCGTGAAGGAAGGGAGGGGGAAAGAGAGAAAGCAAAACAAAGAAGCAGGCGCGGAGCAGGGCCTGGAATTGAACAAATTTGGAATACTCGCAAAAAGACAGATTATTAAACCCCGTGAAATCAGCCTTGTCCCAGTGTATTATGATACGTAAATCAACAATGGGAATATAATTCTTCTGTAAGGCTCTGACGCAGATAGTTATCCGCACAATCCAGGTCCCTCTGTCGTAAATGCCCCCGTTTCATGATGGAAAATGACAGCTTCAGAGTCGTATCGCCATTCCCCGCGGTCCCATGGGTCACATTGCATAAAATCCGCTGCCACTCTCCATCACTCTTTGGTAGAGTCCTGCTTCTTCCGGCTGCAAAGAGGGGTGAGGGGGGAGTTCGCGGAGTTGCAAATCAGAAATTCGAAAGTTTGATTACCACATAGCCTGTCACGTTCGATCACATAGACGTGTCACCCGCACTTTACATCTTTCAAATGGCTCCCCTCTGGCAAACTGCCTTCGTCCTGGGCTGCTCAGCTGTGGTCGTTGCCAGGCTATCAAATACCCTTCCTGAGGACCCCTACGCTTTCCCGAAATATCGCGTGACGTATCTCAACGGTTTACCGGTTCTTAAGGACACCGCCGAGCGCTGGCTGCGCGATGGCCTCAAGGGCGGAGAGGCAGAGTTTCTCGACAACGACTGGCGGGCTTCGTTGAAGGGAATAGGCAGCGGGGGTCAGGAGGTCCATTCTGATGATCAAGTGCGTTTAATTCGCAATTACTGCCTATTGCAGATTTATTGATTCTCACCAGCCAGAGGATGCCCAACTCAATGTGACTCTCCAGCGCATGAAGATGGGGGGCGGCAGTGAATATTTGTGCCTCATACCACCATCACTAGACCCACCTGCGCAGGCGCCAGAGGAGCCAGAGGAGGAAGTGACGCCCGTCCAGAGCTGGTCTCTACTACAGCCTTTATCCGGGAAATGCCTATATGTGTGTCCAGCCCCCCCTATACCTCGGATCCGTGCTGATGGCGTAATCTAGCACCGCCAGCAGTGGTTCACATATTCCTATTGTCACAATCAGGAGATTCGCCAATTCCGGGAGCTTCCTCGCAACGCGCTCGCACCAGGTATGTTGCGCGTCATGGTACTCATCATTTTCTCCGGTTGAATCAATAATTTGAAAGGCGCCAGTCACGAGCCTCAAGAAGATCCCGAGGTAATATTATTATCGGTATTTCAGCGGTGATACTAACTGATTTTGTAGTGGGAATCATACACCCTGGGGAGGGCGCCGCCCACCATAGAACCAGGAGTTGAGCTGACCTTGGCACAGCAAGATGTTGTAGCGGCAAACCTTGAACTGGCCAAAGGCGCGGGATCCCGTTACTTGGTTCAGCGATGGAGTGACGGCACGCTGTGCGACAAGACGGGTAAACGCCGTGAAGTCGAAGTACAGGTGCGTTGGTTTTATCGTT
>JACXVL010000440.1:0-14755 GCA_014898675.1 Athelia sp. TMB | reverse complement strand
CTTTACCATCGCTTTCCTTTGTCGTCATCGACCTCTCACGTTCATGCTATTCTCGTTTCTGTGTCTCTACTTTATGATCAGTCGTTCTGACTTTGCTTTGTTTTATGTCACTTCAGTACCCGTCTCGGCGATACCTTATACACTTTCTTTACACCCACCTCTTATCCTATATCAATGGAACAATCATACCTCTTGACACCATTCATTCAATCTACCTATATGGGTAGGGTCCCAAGCTCGAACACTCCTTTTGACAACTAATAAATAGTCCTTCATTCATTCTAGATCCGAGTTGTATCTTTACGGTCTATCTCTGCTTCGTTGTAATTCATTCTTCACTGTCGTATGCCGCTACGTGGATGCCGACGGAACGACCACTGGGATCAGCAGCGCAACCCCAGTCGCCGCGGGGGATCCATCTGTGGGCTGGAGTCAAGAGGTTGCGTTCAATGATTAATAAGATACTTACCGAACAGCTGTCCTTGCGGCTGCTTCAAGAGGAAATAGACCTAGAAACTTGTTCAGCGATTACAAAAACATCCCGGTTTCACACCTCGCACCATCGAATAGTTCGCGTATATAGTATGCTTCCTTGGTATCAGGTGTGTCCAATGACCACCGCTCTCCTCGCTTATCAAACGCCTCGTCAGAGATCTGGCTGGCTGCGGCGTCTTTGATGCTGTGCGGATGTTAGCTACGTATGAGCTGCGCATTTCGAAAGGCATACCCGTCTATCCAAGAGTATCCAACACCATCCGAGAACTGCTCTTTTTGACGCCACAATATCGAACGAGGGAGGTAAGGCTGCAGAAAATTTAGACGGTAAGATATTATCCCCGTATCGCGGCATATTCAATTACCTTGCCGTTTGGAGAGCAGTCGAAGGCTTTCCGAAGAATGTACTGATAAATCCAGATTAGCAAATGACTAAACTGGATGATTTTTTTTGCGCAAATACCTTCTCCATTTTCGGATGGCCATCTTCATCGAACTCCTGATCTTTGCCTTTCGCGAACATCTTATCCTTGGGATCAACATTCATCGCAACTTCCAAGAAAGCTTTATCCAGGAACGGAACACGGGCCTCCAAACCCCATGCCATGGTTGATCTGTCGATAGTCTAAGATGACGTTTAGGTTCATAGGGTCACGCGACCTACTTATTGGCTCGCAAGCAATCTGCCGTGTGGAGGTTTTTTACTCGCTTGACACACTCTTGGTGGAATGATTTGCTATCGGGAGCAGCGTGGAAATAGAGGTATCCTGTATAGAAAATCAGCACCGGTGCACCTGGAATGTCCGTCACCGCGTACCTCCGAGAATCTCGTCACTGCCCTCTCCGCTCAGAACCATCTTAACACCCATCGCCTTGATTTTACGGCTAAGGAGATACATGGGCGTACTCGCTCGTACGGTGGTCACGTCGTACGTCTCCAAGTGGTATATGACTTCTGGGATAGCATCTAGTCCCTCTTGCACGGTGAAGACGTATTCGTGATGCACAGTGCCAAGATAGTGTGCAGCTTTACGAGCAGCCAAGAGATCTGGCGAATTCTCAAGGCCAATGGAGAAGGAGTGCAATTGCGGCCAAGCAGCGAGTGTCGCTTTAGTGTGCGGTCAGTGAGATGATTCTTGCACCGGGACCAAGATATCGCACCTTCCTCGGTGATTTTACTACCATCTTCGCGCGGACTCGGTGGCCCACTTGTTGTCTCCTGCAACCGTCGCTTTCGTATTTCATACTGTGCTTGTGCAACTTTCTCCGTTTCCCGTGCAGCGATGGCAGCAATCAAACTGCTGTCCAGCCCACCGCTCAGCAACACTCCATATGGCACCTCGGACATGAGCCGCTTTCGGACGGCAGCCTCCAAAGTCTCGCGGATGAGGGTCAGGTTCGCCGGTGTCGACGGGATCGTGGCGTTTGGGCCCTCGGAGTCTCCGTCCCACCACGTAGGCCGGAAGTATCGCGTCGTTGATTGATCCTTGCTATCATATACATGTCCCGGTGGGAAAGATATGATTTTATCGCATTCGTCGACCAGGGCCTTAAGTTCTGACGCGAAAAAGACTGCGCCGGGCCGCTTTGAACTCCACCCCTGGTACAGGGTCGTTATTCCAATAGGGTCACGCGCCGCAATGATACGAGATGGAGTCACGGATTCATCGAGCAGGATGAAAGAGAACATCCCGTCCAGCAGGTCGCAGATGTTTTTATCATATTTGCGATACTTGAGGGACGTCAGCAAAGCTCGGATCGGGGGCGCGGTCTCCTCTCACCAGCGGAAGAAGGACCTCGCAGTCTGAATGGGTCTTGAATACGTACTCGGGTACTTGAGCACGCAGGGCCAGATAGTTGTAGATTTCACCATTCACCGCTAAGATAAGCTTTCCGTCTTGACTGACTAAGGGCTGGGCGCCGGTGTCTTGTTTCTATATGAGAAGGGCACAATGAACTCTACAAATAGTCACTTACCGACTCCTACGATTGCCAATCGCTCGTGCACGAGCACACCCTCTTTGCCAACAAAACACCCAGACCAATCAGGACCTCGGTGGCGAAGCTTCTTCGAACATGCGATAAATCTCGCTCGATCCTGCATAGGCGACTCGAGGCCATGAACACCAAAGATACCACACATCTTGCGGTGGGAAAGAGGTAGAGAGCGGAATGCGGGATGAGTAGGAGAATGAATGCTTTAAGGAATTTTGTTGCAAGTGACTCGGCCGCAATGCTTCCGGCCACGGCCTCGATCTAATCTAATCACGGAAATGCAACGGTCCGCTGGTGGATTGACGCCAGGATAAGCGAAGGAAAGAATACTGAAATTGATTCTGTTTCAAAAGAAAAGGTGTGTCAGAAAGGCAGAGAAACAGGGGCATTAAATCAGAAAGTACCTCTAGACTATCCCCTCATTGAACTTGGTGAGGAAAACCCGACTTGATACCAGAGATGAGCCGCCTAGGAACCATTGTAAAGAGATGCCACGTAGGCACTGATGTTGCTGCACATATATAGTTGAAGCGTCTGAAAGGAACCGGATACCCCACCATAGTGTCAGCTGTTGATCCAATGTGCTAGTAAGTACTGTGAAGTACAGAAAGGAAAGGCAATCTCGGCCGAGCACTGCATGTCCCTGAGGCGCGACCGCGCAGCAGGGGCAGTGCTTCCCACGCCGCCCAGTAAGCGCCCAACACAGGGAACAGCGCCCACTTCTTTGATCATGCTGAATATAAGTTATACAGCCCGTTGAACGTTCTCTTTCTCGTGAAATCCCTTTCCCACCGCCCATCATGCCATCCGACAGACTCGCCGCCTTGAGGGTTAGTATCTGAAATTCCCGGACTTGAAAGACGCGCTGATAGCCTCGCACCAGGCTCAGAACAACTCAGATGCTCTTCCAGCTGCGGAGGAAGGTCAGGCAGGTTATGAAATGCACAGTTTGCAAGTTCCGAGTGGCAACCCAGGGTCCATGTCTACATTCTACTCTACGGTGCGTAGAGAATACCTGAAATTCAGCTCTTCCGAACTGACTAAGCCTATGACAGATTGGCTCATTGCAAGACGCGATCAAGCAATACGACAAAAATGTGTCTACAATCGCTGAGCTGCAGTCGCGGTCTCTGAGTGCTCTGGACGAGAACGCAAGCCGCGCAAATCAAAACCAATTAGAGGCGCTGGCCGCTGAGACGCGTACTCTGGGCAACAACCTGTCGAGCCAAATACAGCAAATAACTTCTTGGCCTGTGAAGCCCAGTGACATCAAGACTCGGAATGCTCAGGTGCGTTATCCTCTTGCTTCCAACATCACACCACTAATATCCTTGAGTCAGATTGGCGCAGTCAAATCAAAATTCACAGAAGCCCTGCAGAGGTATCAGAAAGTCGAGCAACAACATCGCGAGAAAGAGCGAGAGCGCGTTGCCCGACAATACAAGATCGTCAAGCCAGATGCTACTCCCGAGGAGACGGCAGCGGTCATCAGCGAGGCAGAAGCAGGTTCTAACCAGATATTTGCACAAGCGGTACTTCCATCCATCTTCACTACCGCGAGACGCTGACATTCTTTCAGATTTCTAGCCACAGTCGCTATGGCGAGGCGCGAACAGCTTTAGAGGATGCTCAGAGCAGACACCAAGAGTTGCAGCGGGTGGAAAGGACCCTCTCCGAACTTGTACAGATGTTCAATGATGTGAGTCGGGTTCTGACTTGCTGACTGCGTCGAGGGGACTAATGCGTTTTAGATGGCAAACTTGGTTCTGCAACAGGAGGACACGATCAATGCCATCGAAACTACTGCCGCTGGTGTTGAAGATGACACAAAGGAAGGGTACGTTTCGACTTGCAGTCTTCGCTGGTATACTCGTTGACCGCTTTGACTTGGATAGTCATGATCAACTTGGCACTGCGGTCAAACACGCCAAGAACGCGCGCAGGAGCAGACAGATTTGCTTCGGAATATTCTTGGCCATAATTGTTATTTTAGCGTTGGCTTTGGGAATTTACTTTGGCATACACCATTAATCAATAAGTAGGGGTGGACAGGACTCATATACCGTATGCTTGTAATTGTTTTGCAAATCTTGGTTCGTAACCTTCGTGCGAGCGGCCGAGGGTTTTCGGAGTCTCGGGATGCCGAGAGGGAACGCATTTCGGCATGACTGACCCACAACATGTAATGTGCCCGACCGACGGGTGCGTTTAACCACTTCAAGTTCTTCTCTTTCTTCGACCTCCACCGCGCCGCTCGTTCCCTCTCGTATCTATGGCCTCACATAAATCCTCGAAAGCGACCGTCAAGAGGCGTCAACGAGCATCGGTGGACGTTGTCGATGCTAAGGAGGCGGTAGACCTCGCAACTGCGCAGACGTACTCCGAGAATGTATTCTTGTTCGTCCCCAATTTGATCGGTAAGTCCTTGCATATGCACTATCCTATGGGAAATTCTCACTATTTCGTGACTCTCAGGATACTCACGAGTCATCCTGGCTGGGTTGTCGTTGCACTACATGAGCTATCATCCTAAATACTGCACGTTGGCATATGTTGTGTCCTGTTTGCTGGACGCGGTGGATGGGCAGGCGGCGAGAGCTTTGGGGCAAACGTCGAAATTCGGGGCAGTACTGGACATGGTCACGGACAGGTATGTACTCGAGTTCGCGAGGGTGCTCGTGCTGTAAGCTGACATTCTTGGCAGATGTACTACGTCGTGTCTGCTGTGCTATCTTTCTGCCGTCTACCCCGACTACTCGATTGGCTTCCAATTTCTGATTGCACTCGATTTCGCCAGCCACTATATGCACATGTACAGGTCAGCAACTGTGCCCCATGGACCTGTCAATTGTGTTGTTAACATGCTATCTCCGTCCAGCTCATTGGTGACTGGGTCCACCAGCCATAAGTTAGTGACCAGCGAAGTCAGCAGGATCTTGTGGCTGTATTACAATGATTCCGTGAGCCATCCATGATTAGCAAGTAAATCGAAACCTGACTTATTCTTGGCAGCGAACCCTTTTTTTCGTTTGCGCCGGCAATGAGATGTTCTATGTCTGCCTCTATCTCATGAAATGGGTTCATACTCCTATCGGCCTGGGCGCATACTCGTCAAACTACTATGCACAATCACTCACATACCCAGAGTTATTGGCTTTGATCAGCCTCCCTATCTGCTTTTTAAAGAACGTCATTAACGTCGTGCAACTTTGGAAGGCCTCCAAAATTCTTGTCGGAGTGGACTTGGCCGAGCGGGCTATGGCCAGGGAGCAAAAGGCAAAGAAGCCATAGACTGGGCAGCATTGTCTGGTCATACACCGTCTTCATTTAATATGTCTGCATTGTTTAGGACCTTATTAATTATCCCATATGTTGCCATAGGTAGAGGCGCCTCATGTAATTTTTGACCGTAAATACTTGCTTCGTATTTCAAGTGGAAGGAAGTTCCTGGCGCGATCGCGCGCGGTGGTTTTGCGTTCCAAGTCGCGTCGTGAAAATCCGAGTCGTGGCGCGTTGCACTCTATTGTGCCCTCCCCCACTGACATGCTCCTTCGTCGATCCCGATCCCTCCTGAAAGCCTCAACTGCTTCATATCGCTCTGTTGCCGCACGACCAACCCGTTTGCCAAGAAATCCCCCTTCAGACGCACGAACTTCACGAACATGGAAACGCCAGGCGTCCTCTGCAAAACCGGATACTCCGGTAGCAGGCGCAGCGGAACCCTCGCCTGAACCAGACCCAGTGGCAGCTACCAACGCCTCCCCGTCTCCTGACGCTCCTCCCGACGAAGCGGAGAAGGCTGATTTAGAAAAGCCGAAGCGAAAAACGAAAACCTCAGCTTCGTCTAAAGACTCAGACTCACCGCAGCTACCGGCCGGACTAAACATCATATGGGACCCCGAGCTGGATCCTGTTAGCCCGAGTTCCTTGAACTCGCTACCTCCCCCAGAGCTGTTGGAAGAGGCTTTGAACAACTTGCATATTACTCAGCATCCGCAGACTCAGCATAGAGCATGTTATCCATCGGCCTCATCACCTACAGTTGAGCCCACCATGGCTCTTTACTGTCCAATAGAAGGGGGAGAATATCTCATTGACGAGACTGTTCGCGAATTAGCAAGAAGAACCGGCTCAGACGTTGTGGTGATTGATGCAGTTCAGCTAGCAGGTGGTGAATGGGGCCATTTTGGCAAAGGTGCGTCGATAATGCTCTCACAGTACTTGTGCGCTATTGACTGCTATTGCGACAGCTGCAAGTACTATTAAGCTTCCCCGAAATCCCCTTCATTTTCCCTATTCCTCGCAGGCCGCGACAGTCTCCCGTCAAACTATGATGGAAGACGATGAAGACGACGAGCCTTCATCGATGATGCCTCAGCAGATGATGGTCCAAATCATCCCGAGTATGAGCAGAGCACGGGCACTGTCGAGCCGGAGTGCCGCGGCACAGGACAAGGCCAAGCTGTTCTTCGACGAGCTCGTAGGCCTTCCCGGGCACGCCGAGCCTTCAGAGAAGTCAGCTGTACGAAAGCCTCGTATAGTGTATATTCGGGATTTGCCTACGCTTGCACCATCTTCAGCCGCTTGGTATCCTCACCTCTTGGAGGCAGTTCGCCAAAGGCGCATCGGTCCAATATCCCGTCCTTCTTCGCCTATCAACAGCCCTATGACAATTATTTTTGGCATTACACCGCCTATGACACCATCGTCGAGCTCTTCAGGCGCTAGCGGTCAGGGACTCATCAATTTGCTTATGAGTCGGAGCTCCACGACCTCTCTGGCTACATCCAGTGGCAAGGCCGGCAAGCCGGAATGGAGCGAGGACGAAGTAGCTGACAAGGAGCGAGAGAAACGTCTCAGGGATAGGCTGCGCAAATGGGAGAAGGGTGATGCTGCGCTGCAGGATGAATTGCCTACTCTTTCGAGCGGAGGGGATCAATTTGACAGCACGGACAGGCCCAGGTCTGGAGTCGTCGTCATAGGCGGCGGTCAAAGCCCTATATCTGGCCTTCCTCCGTTTCTAGAATCCGCACTTGCTGGGAGGGCCGCGAGTTCCAGCGATGCCTCGCCCAACGGGGAAAACACTCGTTTCTTCAGAACATCAGTCTTGGTTCCAGCATCACGCTCCTTGGCCAAGGAGAGACACTGCCGAATGTCCCGTCGGTGCGAGGTCAACGAGTTGACTATGCGTATGGCAGTGGGAGCCATTGGGGGAGTTTTGGATGTAAAAACTATCCGTCATTCTGAGACTGGGTTAGAGCCTAGTGGAAACCTCGAGGGCCGCATAGATTCGCCATCATCTCGCCCTTCGTCGGAAGACGAAATGTGGGAAGACTGGGGCAGAAAGATCGAAGTATGGTCCAATGTCAAGAAAATAGCGGACCGTGCGGTCGGTAGTGTCGTTGCCTCTCAGGCAAGTCTACCCAAGGAAGAAAAAACCACATTAGATGCTACTCCAATCCCATGGTTAGCGGTGCAACGTGCATGGAGCGCACAACGGTCATCACAGGAGTTACGGAAAGCGTGGACAAAAGACTCTTCTTCCTCAAAGTCGATACTCGAGGAACATGCTGAGGATGCGAGTGAGCTCAAAGAAGCAGAACACGATGAGCTACTCGAGAGGGTCAAGCAAGACCCAGAACTCGAACAACATGAGCAGAGACTGTTATCATGCATAGTTGACTCTGGTAAGTTTCCAAATACTCTTAAAAGCGTTCCATTTTCACGTCATTATAGCCTCCATGCCGACATCTTTCAGCCAAGTACATTTACCACCCCACACCATAGACTCTGTACGGACTATTGTTTCTCTGCCCCTACTTCATCCGGCTGCCTTCCAGCAAGGTATACTCAAAGAACACGGGATGACAGGTATAATGACCTATATTTGCTCCTTTGACTCCTCGCTCAATAGCTTTTAAGGATGCCTGCTCTTTGGGCCGCCTGGGACAGGCAAGTCTCTAGTGGTCCGCGCACTCGCAAAGGAAGCCGGCTGCAGGATGATGGCTATTTCGGTAAGTAAGCATCTTGTTGCTGATTGCGCTTGCTGAATCACCGCGCAGCCCTCTGATGTCATGGACATGGTAAGCTATTGAACATCATCATAATTGCCCAGGTATATTAAGCTCCTTGATTAGTACGTTGGTGAAGGCGAAAAGCTGGTAAAAGCCGTGTTTTCCCTAGCTCGTCGTTTGTCTCCTTGCGTCGTGTTTCTCGATGAAGTTGATGCCTTGTTTGGAGCACGCATGTCCGCACGGGAGAGCGGAGGTGCTTTTGCTCACCGCGGAGTCATCACAGAGTTTATGCAGGAGATGGACGGATTGAAGTCTTCGAAAGAAGATAGCGTCATCGTCATAGGCGCCACAAACAGACCTTTTGATCTGGATGATGCCGTTCTTCGCCGTTTACCTCGCCGCCTGCTGGTCGATTTACCAGGGGAGAAGGAACGAGAGGCAATCTTGAAAATTCTCTTACGTGACGAAAACTTGGGTCCCAACTTGGACCTCGCCACATTGGCAAAGAAAACAGAGAGCTTCTCAGGATCTGATCTGAAACGTGAGTGTACTCAAAATGATCACTTTAAAAGTCTAATAACCATTTCCACTCCGAAGATCTGTGCGTTTCCGCCGCCCTGGACGCTGTCAAAGAGAAGGTCAAGCTCCCATGGAGTTACACATCTTCCAGCAATGGACCTACACCCGATGCCCAACCTATTGCGATAATTGATGCCACCGACGTCGACACTGCTGCGCCTGTACATGTTCCAGAGCCGCATAATCGCATCTTGCAGCTGCATAACTTCGATAAGGCACTCAAAGAGATCACACCATCGTCTTCAGAAGCACTCGGCAGTCTTGCAGATTTGCGGAAATGGAATGATGAATTTGGGGAAGGCAAGAAAGGTAAGAAGAGGCAACAAGTTTGGGGGAAAGATAGATTCGGGTTCTCCAATCTCATCGAGAAGATACCCGAAGCAGGTAGAGTAGCAGCAATAGAGGGTCCCGGTTCTGCATAGGCATTTCATAATAGGTTGCCTGTGGCCCCGTAATACATAACGCAGCAACTATGCGGCACGTCCACTGCGTCGTCTTGGGGCGTAATCCTCTTCCTCTTCGTCGTCGCTCAGTTGAGAGGGCTTCTTGGCTGGTCGAGCTTTCTTCTGCGTGGATGCAGGCTGAGAAGGCTCCTCTTCCTCATCGTCTTCGTCATCTTCGTCAGAATCTTCTGCAGTACTTTTCCTCCGGAGCCGGCGCCCTCCTTCATCTTGGCCATCCTTGACAGCATCTTCACCTACTGGAGCCATTGACTTCACTTCTTCTGGCCAGTCTTTCCGGCAACTTGGGCAAGCCGATGTCCTCCGTCGGAATGCCTTGAAACAATGTCGATGCAAGCGCGTCTTGCAGTTTGGAGTGATACAGGCAACCCCGCGCGTAAGACTCTAATAATTATTAATGAGCTGGATACACGGCACAAAGCACAATTATCTTACCTCCATGCAAATGGTGCATTCGATGTATTCTTCTGCATAGGTTTCTTTTAAATACGTGTTCAATTCCATCAGAGTCCTAATCGACAAGGAATATCGTCCGCGCCTGACATTGCTGATGATTAGAACGACTGCGGCAGATGATTGTGCGGAGGACGGACGAGCTTTTGAGGAGCCAACCTTTGGCTACGAAACTTCCAAGGACTACCTCCGCCTGTGTTTTGGACATATTTGATTTGAGACTATTCACTTCGCGCAAAGCAGCCAACGAGGAAACCGAATATGCCTCATTTCGTGCAAGCATAATTTGTTCAACCTGTGTCATGGACTATGTCACTTGCATTCGCTGAGGGCCGGAAGGACATACGATAGCTTTGAAGTACGCAATCTCTTGAGCAGAGTAGTCGGTGGCCATTTGCGCGACAGCATCCCCCTTTTTGTTAACCTGTGCATTCCATCAAAGAAAGTAACACGATGAAATCTACGTGGAGTATACTTACTATAGCCCACATCTTTCTGCCCGTATTTTCTTCCGCTTGGTGGTGGAAATCGAGGTCCAAGGGATCCAGAGTGTTGGTGATTTTGGTCGTGAATGCTTCCCAGGCTGCTTTGCTTCCATCGTGAGGAATGTTCAAGGATTCATCTGCAGCTGTTGTACGCGACGTGTCCGCTTAGGTTGTGCTGAACACTGTCCGTTGCCTCTCACCTTTCACTGCATCGACACATTTGGCCCAGATGACCATTGCTAAATTTTCTGAGAGCATGCCACGAGAGATAACGGCTTGTAGGAAGAGCCTCTGCACGTCATTTGACGAGACCATACTGTCAGTGAAGAAGATCAAAGTGGACGCGAATGTCAAGGAAGCGAGCTCGAGAGTCGCGTTTGCGACGCGCCAAATGATTTACCGGGCGCAATAGCCATTACATAAGGGATTTGTCTCGCCCTCGATCAACACCAGCTCAGCAACGTCTTCCATGGCCGCCAATGTCTTGCGAAGTGGCTCGACCGCCTCTATCAACCAAATCTTGAGCAACTTTGTCACCTTGGCTGCATGCAACTTCTGCCATCTCAAAGAGAACGACAATATCATAACAGTTGTATATACCTGCGCAGCCCGATGTTCCATTTGCACCATAAAATGCGGATTTTTTCCTGGAGTCTTGGCTCTTGAAGACACATGGGAGCCGTGCCAGTGATTGAAGATGCCAATGTGATTGTGTCTGGCACGCAACTGGCGCGTACCTCTGAAACAGTTGCCTGGCACCAAGCTTTAGCTTTCACTGTGTCATCAGCTATGTCATTTGCCACTTACGACCTATGTATCCAACGATAAGCCAGCCTATGATTAATAACATCCATCTGAGCGATCACTGATGATCAGAGGAAATTGTTTATCAGCTTGAATCTCGCTCATAATTTTGAATATTCTCCACAATGCATGCCACGCGCAGCTTGCTAGTCTGGCACAGGTTTTCGACACCAGACAAACAATATAAGTATCACGCAATGTGAACTGGTCATAAATCAGAGCAGAATGTAAGAAATTGATGTTCGTAGAGGAATATGGATGGTGTATAAGATGGCATCCTTAAAGCTTTGGGACACGAAGGGTTTTACTGACCATGGCTGCTGCCCAGAAAGCAAAGACGACGCTGACAACATGAAGTTCACCACGGCCACCTTCCTGCCCCCACAGAATAATAGTACCGAAGGGGATCCCCTCCTTCCCCACTATCCACCCCTTGTTGGCCCAGTAGGATAGAACAGCGACCAATCCGAGTGACGTGGGAATGGGCAATCCTTCAAAGTAATGCGCTTTGCCCGTGGCATCCTTGGGCACGAGAGCAGCGGTTGCGTTGAACCTCGCGAGACGGGCAAGGCCGCAGCATATGAAACCCGTCAAGCACACGGTGTCAAGATATGTACGTAGCCCAACTGTGAAAGCCAAGAAAGCGGGTGCAACACCGAAAGATATCTAGAGACTATGAGATTATGGAAATTGGACGTGTCATATTTTATATTGCTCACCAAGTCTGCGAGACTATCGAGCTCTTGGCCGATCATACTGGAAGAGTTCCTCCATCTTGCAACCTTGCCGTCAAAGAAGTCGAAAAGTAGTCCAGCGAGAGGCAAGGCAAGCGCCATCCATAAGTAATCGTCATCGTTCGTGAGAAGGTATCGAGCTGAGGAGAAGATGGAGAAGGAGCCGCAGACTCCGTTCATAATCGTGATCATGTCTGCCAAGCGAAAGTTCCTAGCACCATGCCATCGACGTGAGCTCGGGCGACCCACGGAGTCGAAAAAGGATATATACCTGACGAATGAGAAGTGACCATCATCCTGTTCATACTGCTTCAACGCATTATCTGCCGCCTTCTTAACAGGAGATTGAGCAGAGTTGGGCGAGCTTTTACGCTGGCTCATCGTTAAGGTAGAGGATAAGAGGTGTGACGAAAGTTCAAGAAGCAAACTCGTCAAGTTTCCGAGCCGCGTGGAAAAAGCCCCTGTGCAGACTCGGACCGCACGAGGGGACACGCATTGAACACGCAACTGGCCTCAACTGGCACGCAACTTCGTTTCCGCGTTGATTTTAACCCCGTCATTGTTGAACTCAAGTCACTCACCTTACATATTTCCTGAGAACTGGTCAAGATTTGTCAAAAGTACAAGACAATGCTGGAATCGATTATATTTCCATGGCCACCGACGTCTCTGCCGCTATACTCTCCAGCTTAGCTTTCTCGAGCTCCCTACTCCTTGCCGCATATTGATTTGGATGCGTGACGCTCTCACCATCACCCACGCCTTCTCCTTTCTTTACGCCCACCCCTTTGTGAGTGATCTCAAATACACGTGTACACGCAACATGATAATGACCCGCCTTTACCGTGTTCATGATCTCTGGTAGATCTCCTTGTACCGCAGGATAGGTCGCCCTGAGAGCAGCTTGCAAGCTGTCTGCTGAGAAGTGACGGTAAGGACATCCATGGCAGTCTGAGGGTCCAGGTTGGTCGCTCAAAAGGATCTGCTGACAACTAACCAGGCGTTGAGTCGATGAAGCATATGCGTGAGAATAAAGTAAACCTTTTGGCTGCATAATTCGCGCGTTTACCCTCGAGACCATACGAATGTCGAATGTTATATTTGTATTCTTTATTGAACTTGTCTTCAGTTATCCTTCTCATAAAGCTTTTGCGCCAAAATGCAATTGCCTCTTCTATCGGAAGGCCAAGCACCTGTTGAGTTATGGATAAGCCATACAAGCCACCGTGAAACTGGATCATACCTTGAGGAAAAGGCCATACTGTAAGCGCCCAAAGTGTTTCAGGTGGTCCGTAGCTCTCAGCTCCCTGTGAAGATTGCGCATGCACAGAGGGAAATGCTTCTGCGCGAGTTCGTCAATCATGTCGGCCGTAATACCTTCTGCGTCTGTTGCATTCGATGCTCCAGCCCATTCAGATGGGGCACCAGCTAAGAAGCCTTGTGAAAGATTTGATAATATGGGCACAAGACGTGAGTCTTCATCCAGACGGGGGAGCGCTTTGGAAGTCAACTATAGAAGGGAATGTGAACTTCGTGGAGTGTAGCGTTGCTAACTTGACAGACTTACTTCCAATGCCTTCATCAAATACTTCTCAAACTCGTTGAAAACAATACTTGATCTTTCCCGCTCAGGGACGTATGCCCAACCACCTCGCAAGAAAACTCTACGCTTCTCGACGAGATCAAGTACGCGCGTAAACTTTACCTGCAGCGAGACCGTTAACAAGGCTGATATCCTAATGTTGTAAAATTTACTTTGACAAATGGTTGATCGATTTCGTGTTGCTTCAAAGATGATGCTATACGAATTTGTTCAATGTATTCCTTCTTCTCGTCGCCTGACACCTGTCATCGACAGATGGTAAGATACACGAAGGCACTGTCTGAAATATGCGCTCACTTCAAGCCAACCGAAGTTTCGTGATTCTAGAAAACTGGTCCTCTGGGCATGACCTTCCGTTTCGTAGCGCACGCGAAACAACGTTGTTTCTGCCTTTACAAAGCGTCGTCGCAGATCCTCCCTGCGTAGACTTAAGCAACCAATAATATAGCATATCAGGTCGAATGGCTCACGATCTGCAGAAAGCAAGGCGCAGCACAAAATGCCCTAAGTGATCTCGTCTCCTTTCGTACTCCGTCTCAGAGCTTTTGGCGGTATCTGTTTTCAGTGGCAGATATTTGTCACTTTGTGCAGTGGTGACGGCCTTCAATTCATCCCAAGATCTATTCCGCACGAAAGAAGACTCGA
This sequence comes from Athelia sp. TMB, assembly GCA_014898675.1. Lineage (NCBI taxonomy): Eukaryota > Fungi > Basidiomycota > Agaricomycetes > Atheliales > Atheliaceae > Athelia > Athelia sp. TMB. The sequence goes on along the minus strand of JACXVL010000440.1, from coordinate 487 downwards.
TTTCCGCTAGGACGCGCAACCGATCGATAGCACAAGTCTCAAACTCCTCGAGTGTGACATCGTAGAGCGGAGGCCGATCGTAGCTATTGGCGCTCTACTTAGTAGTGTTAAAGTTGAGAATGGCCTCCGATACTAACAAGTTCAATCGATGTGGGTATGGCTTTGTTATAGTCGTGCCTACTTCACGATGTTCTGTTTTGATTGTGCTTCTAAGCATGAGTGGAATGGTGAGAGAGCGGCGCGTTACGTGACACACGCGAACTGTCACACTTGCACAGGTTGTTCTTGTGTGAGAGCAAAACAAAAGCAAAGTAGATAGCGTGATAGCATGGTTGATAAAATACAAATGAGGCTTAACCAGGTATGTAATAAGATACACAAGAATTCAAAAGGAAAAATAAAGCTGGCAAGTAGGATAAAGTAAGAAAATACGAGCAAATTAAGAACTGAATACTTAAGAACGTCGACGTGAGACTGAAAGTTTCTT